>PVJD01001748.1:0-243169 GCA_004026545.1 Mormoops blainvillei
ACTATCCTAAGTTCCAAACAGCAAAGCCTAACTTCTCTGATCCCTCAGAGACCAATAAAAGCCTCTCTGAGGAGGCTTTCTATAAACAACGAAAATTCATTTGAAAAGGTGAGGCCCATCAGTCAGCAGGAAGCTCTAAATCCCACTGCTGGTACATGTCAGTTACTAACCTCCACTGTAATAACAGCTGTGTCCATTGAGGGTGAACCGAATCCCACCAGGCTGGGCTCTCAGGGCCTCAGTGGCTGTGCTGATGCCTCCCAAGGTTAACTCTGTTGTTTAATCATCTCCATACCCATTGCCCCATCTCTGAAATGGAGGTGTCTATCCTTGCCTCAGCTGCTTTCAGGTGAGAAGGGATCAATCAGAAATGACCAAAACACCATCCATGTACGCCATACAACAAAATAATCACAGCTATTACACAAACTTTAAAACCCCACCAGGGACTCCACATCACTTGGGAAGAGCATTTTATATAGGAATATAAATCACACTATCTGCTGCGCTCCCCGAATTTTTAAATCAGATCGCTGCCAAATCCAGATATCAAAGAAAGAAGAAAAATTAGACCATTTTTAGCTTTATCATACCTTTGGGCCTCTTCACCTCACAGCAGCTCAGTTTTTCCTTCTAAGACCTGGGTCTTCCCCGAGGATATTCAGTCAGGTTAACTTTACAATTGGCTGGCTTTTTTTTTTTTTAAATGTACATAAAAACATACACCAATCACTGGGAGGCATTCTCCAAATACTGAAAAGAATTGAATTTGGGTTGTCAGGTAAGAAGAAAAGGAGAGTTTTTAGAAATCACCCAAACAAAAGATCTAATTCTGAAGCAGTTGATGAAATAGGCCAGGGAGCATACAACCATCCTCACACGCAAATACGTGCAACCTCCTCCAATCTTCATTAATAAATATTTATTAGTCACCTACTAGGAAAGAGTGGAAAGAACACGAGCTTTGGAAAAGGAATGAATCTGTCTGCACTACTTATCAATTCTATGGCTTTGGGGAAGCTGCTTCATCTCTCTGGCCCTTAGGTCTCTCTTCTGTTAAGTGGGGATTTTAATATCTCCCTTACAGAGTTGTTTTGAGAATTAATAGCAAGACATGTAAAGTACCTAGCATTATCCCTGGCATATGGGAGTCACTCAGGAAAAGTTAGCTATCCTCATTCTCTGTCCCATGCAATGGTGAGAGAAAAGAAGTATAAAGATAGTTCTGGCCTTCAAAGGGTTCACCACCTATAAGAGAAATTTATTTGCCTCCCAAATCCTTTCTTGTTTGGGAAAATGCTGTCACACCTAGATTGGGTATGTTAACATCGCATCTGCTTCCAGATCACAAACACTGCTGAATCACACACACCAGGGAGGATCAGAAAGCAAGAAAATCTTTCCCGAGGAAAACTGGGGCCAACCCTGAAATGCAAAACTGCATTACACCAATTATTCCTGATCCGGGCTGAGGTGTCTGGGTACGGCGGATAATTAGAGGCTGCCCCAGTCTTCGCGCTGACATGACTGGTGCTATTTAATGTAATTACATTACCGTAAAATGATGAGTTTTCCCATAATTGGTAGGTACAGCATAATTGTAACTACACAGAATATTAACGCCCTAATTGCCGGAGCCTCCCAAAATGTTAGCTAAGTAAATGTTTCCCTTCTCTCTGGGCAGGCAAATGAGAGAACTGAAACTTTCCAAAAGAGCCTTTCACATCTGCCATTTTTTCCTTCGAGGGATCCCACTTTTACCCTTGCAAGGACACAGTGTCATGCACCTTCCACCTTCCTTCCCTATTAAAACCTGCTCTGCCAGTCAGCAGACATCTGACAGGTTCATTTCATTCGCAAGTGTTACAGAGAGCGCTAGCATTATTAATGAGGCCGGCCTGGTTCAAATCCCGGCTTGCCTACTTTATTTCCCTGTGACTTTAGCAATCATATAGCCTAGCTAAGTCTTAAGTTTCCTCACCTCTAAAATGGAGATTATAGCACCCACCTCATGGTACTAACGTAGCAAGTAAATAAGTTAGAGCAAATAGTAGGCACCTAAGAAATGTTTGTCAAAATTAAGGGTAACCTACTAATCAAAATTAATAGGATGTTGTTCCTAGGATTATTTCCATTTTTAATAGTAAAACTGACACTTTGAATTACATCAATCCAGGTCATTATTCAACGGGTTGGTAAAGTATTTGAGGAAACTGAACAGGATTTTCCAAAGCCCCTTGAGTCCCATACTAGTGTCTGGCCACAAGCATGATGGTTTAATGCACATACCACAAATCTTGATGGCCCAGGTTCAAATCTCAACTCTGCCACTTTCTACCTGTGTGGCCTTGAGCAAGTGACTTAACCTATCTGTGTTATTAACTCCATTTACAAAGGAGAAATAATATTTAATTGTATTAAACTCCTGGGGGTATTATGAGGATCAGTGCCCCTAAATCCTGGGAAGAACCCTACTGACAATTTTAAAAATCGTTAGTAGATGAGCTTTGACATCTTCATCAAAAACCTTCTCAACTGCTTTCACAAAGGGGAAGAAGAGACAGGCTGTGTGATGTGTTGCACAGAGCAGGAAACCGGAAGAGTGTCAGGCTTTGGGCTGGAGACCATTCTCTACCGTTCCCTAGGGAGTTACTTGGGCACGCTCTTCAGCCTCTTTAACTCAGAGCTGATCATAACTCTGGGCCTCTTCACCTTCACACAATAAAAAGATTACAAGACTGATAAGACCCACCCCCAAACCCCAAACTCCTAGTTTTCAGTTTCATTTCTGTAAGTCAGTTGCCTCTGGCCTATCAGGATTCACTGGTGTTTGTCAAGCAGAAGTTGTTTTTCAAAACTTCTTCCCACTCTCTTTTTGTTAGTCTGGAAGCTTGTGTTAGCATTTAAGCCACTAATTTTTTTCATTCTCATCCTTTCTTCAATTAAATCCAACACTTCTTGGAAACGGCCCACAGCTCAGTTGGCAGAGAAAGAGGATTAACAAGAGTGGTTCATTGGCGTGATAAGACTAACGAAGAAACCGTGTGTGATGATCACGCCTCTGGAGAGGAGTCTAACCTTGGGAAGGATCCCACCAGTGATGGCTGAAGACACCCGTGCCTTTGAGAAAGGGTTGCAAACGTTAGCCTAGGATTGCACTCACAGAGAGAGCGAGCCTTCAGAAAAGGCACTTGGAGCTTGTTCAGGCCAATCTGTAGTGAGCAGATGTCACCAGGAGGTTGGGGCCGGGATAGGAGCCAAGGTCAAGGAAGAAGTCAGGAAAACCCTAGTGACAGATCTGCGGAACCAGTGACCATGTCTGCTATAAAAATGAAACACTTGCTTCCAACATTTGCAGCCAGCTCTGCGGGATCAGAGAAAAGTTGGAAGGAAGATGAAATGATAAAAAGCACCTGCCAAGAAGACAGCAGCCTTGCTGTGACGTCTGAAGTGCCATGTTTATTCACTGTAGCACACTTCCTCCAGCCTACTAATGACAGAAAGAAGTTCCTAATGAAGTTATTGCTCTGCTGCCTGAATTAATGATTTTCCGTTACAGTGCTTGTAAACACACCACGTTAAGTGCCCACATGTTAATTGAGGCAGTACTTTGGAGACCCTGAATCGCTGCAGTTAACTCATTGCAGGGACCAAAGTGCTGGGAGAAAGCGGGGCTAACGAAGGGGAACAGGGTGTGATTGCCAGGACACTCGGAGCCTGGTACAGTACTCCGATCAGGAAAAGGGGAAAAGGAGAGAGAGGGACGAGAGCTGTGTAAAAACAGGAAGGCAGGCAGCAGAGGACACATAAGACCATTCACGTCCCTGATCGGTGGCAGCCTCTGCCATCCCCTACACCCAGTTTCATACCCCCTCTCTTGTAGCTTTCACCCTGTCCACCTTCAACCCAACTCTCCCATCACAAACCCCAAATTTGGAACCTGCACTGAGTATGTTTGCCCAATAGTGAGCCTCGTACAATGATCAACTATGTTGGAGAGGGAAGTTGTTTTTCTTTTTTTCTGAATATGTTTTTTAAAGCCATCAGAAGGGCACCCATCTTCAGAGGTGACAAGCTCACCTGTGGCCTCACAGGGTCCACAGCAAGGGTGACACACACAAGCCAGTCTCAGAGGTGACGGGCTGCATCCCACTTCCTGTGACTGTGGCGGCTGCCATCTGTGTCTGAGTCAGTTTTACAGAGCTGGGAGCACTCCGAGCGTGCGAAGGGAGGGGAGGAGGACGCTAATAGCTCGCAAGCATGTCTTCTAAAATGCGTGTTAACCAAACAAGCTGCCTTCCCTTAATCCCTCCCACTCCTGCCTGAATGTACACTAATTGAAAATTAAGTTTCCAATTTGAAGCCATTTTCTAATTTTGTCTCATTCAGAAGCAGTTAGAGTCCCAGTGTTGTGCTGAATTCCCAACGTGCTTTTCATGAGCTCTCTCAGGAGGCTGATGAAAGAGCCTTGTCAACAAGTTACTGACAGGCAGGAGTATTTGGGTAGAAGGCGAGAGTCGTATCAGTAGCCAAAGAAAGCGGGGCCAGGACAAGGCTAAGGATTCTGCAGATCTTGACTGTGAGTGGAAGACATTTTCACGTTCCTTTTCCCACCCAACCTTCCCCAGCTAACCTGTAGCTGCAACCTGGCAAAGGGATCCTCTCACTCATCGCTGTCCTGTCCCTAGTGTGTTAGGAAAGCCTCGCTAATGAGACCATAAGCTTCCTGTGGGCAAGTCCTCTGGTCCCCAAGGGTAATCGACCTTGACCTCCAGGAGAAGGAAAGCAAAATGTCAGCGTAAATAGTGACACACAGGTTTATGGAGGGCCCCTCTATTAAAAATCAAAATGAAAAGTTACAGAAATTGATTTACTTTTGCTTATGTCTAACCTAATTTAGGTTATTATTATTCCAGAACAAAGAATAAATCATGTATTGATTCCTTTGTCGTAATTTTCTGTAAAATTTTGTGATTGCACAATGGGGCATTCTTGATTTTATATTTAACTTTCACAGCAAGAGAAAATGAGAGTCATTTTGAAAAATATTTAAAGTCTTCCTCGATGTTCCTGAGGGGTTCTCTTCAACATTTCATATTCTAATCATTCTCTCTTGAAGAACCTCAGGCATCCCCATCCTCTGTCCACTGCTTCGACTATTACGGGCTCTTTGCAATCCTGTTTTGTCAGACAGCGTGCCTGCAATTCAGCCAGCCTTCTCATAGCAATTCCATTGACTTCATGAAATCCTACACCTTTTGCAGGATTTCCAGGTTGACTTTGCAATCGATTTACATTGAACTCAAATTGCATTTATCAGATAGTCACCCTTCATAAATCATCAAGAGCCTGACACCCACCCACCAAGACACTGGGTGATATAAGGGACTAGGGGCTAGGGCCAGTCCGGGAAGGGTGCCTGACTGGGAACTGCTCTGAGTCATGAGTTCCTTAGTGGATGTTTTCATTTGCAAAGCCTTTTCCTATGCAATCTCACGGAACCCCTGTGATTTGTTAACTAATTCAGATATTTGCTACAGGTTGCTACCAAATGGTAATTTTAGGATACTCTAATCCTAATGAATGGTTGGGCTTCGAGGAAAGAGAAAGGAGGAGGCTGAACTCCTATTGTTTAGGAGTTCAATTAATAAGGTTTTTCCAAGGCATCATTATAAATAAACTATAAGAAATGACACGACCACAATACCCCCGTTTCAATGTCTATGACAGGCAAGAGTTTCATGTGCCCTCACTTAAATGAAGGTCTGAAAAAGCACATTTTATGATTTATTGGAACTTGGGTAACATAAACGGAACGCTAGAGAAACTGAAATCTTGGGGACAGAAGGAAATGTGTGAATAATATGTGTGAATTTGCCTGGGGCTTGAGGAATGAGGTAGGGATAGGGATGGTGGGGCAGAAGCTCAATGAAGCATCAGATGACAGATGCAAGCAGAAAGATTTCGGGAAACTTTAAGCCCAGGCTTGAGAGAAAAGGAAAGGGAATGTTCATGGAGTTATCAATTCACGCTGCTGGGAAGGGCCTAGAACACCAGCTCTTCAAAGTGCTATTCACAGGAAGAAAATCAGTGGTTCATGGATTGACTGCTTTAGAGAATGTAGTTTCAATGGGGAACTTGAGAATTACACTCGGCCCCCCACCAGATGACTCTAGTTCAAAATCTGACTCAACCATTGCATGACCACAAGTGACCTAGCTTCTCTGACCTTCTGCACCTTGTTAATAAAATAAGGATGTCACTCTCCATTTCAGAGAGCTTTAGAACGTTAGAACTATATCCTTCTTATTACAGGCACTATATACTATCTGTCTATCACACATCAGTCATTCACTGAGTGGTAGCTATTATGACAATGGCAACATGGCTGGGGCTAAGGTGTACCCAGCCAACCTGAAGACAGACAGGCGGGAACAGTGTTTGAGTAAGCCAACAACAATTTCTAATCCCTGATTCTGTTACAAAACACACAACTCTCTATGCAAATGATGGGGGTACAAGCACTAGGAAACAGGATGGCAACGTGGAGCATGGAAGTGCTCACAGCCGTCCAGGGTGGAGGCATGTACAGCGAAGAGAAATGCTCCAGGTCTGCGCACACTCCCAGAGTGACCAGTAGCAGTGAAGGGGCAGCTTCCCCGGGGTGTGGACTGGACAGTCTCAGCCCAGAACTGAGTCAATGGGTATGGGAAAAACCTTGCCATTCTTGGCATTAGAAGATTAATAGCAGGAAAAGGAAAACATAGTTGCTGTATCAAATCATGGGAAAGGCAGGAAGATTGGTAGGTTAATTCCTGGTTCCCTGAAAATGATAACATCAATCTCATGCTTTCATCCTTGGCACTTGTCTTGAGTCAGATCCTCTGGAAGCAGAGTAGGAGGCAGGGGTTCAGATGCACATTACTTATTGAGGCTATGCTCTCAGGAGGGACTGGAAGAGAGTGCAATAGGCAATAGGAAAGAATGGAGCAGGGACGTGGTCTCAGGTAAGTCTTGCCTTGGTCAGTAAACTGGGGGCCAGGGAGGGGAGGAGGAGGTCCACCTCCCAGGCATCTCCAACAAAGTGGATCCTGTCAGCCAAGGACAATAGTACATAGAAGGTCACTGGTATGAGCTGGTAGCCATGGCTGGGAAGGGGTGCACTGTGATTATAATCTGGTAAAGAGATCTGGGAGAGGTACCAGCGGTTTCTACTACAACATGGCTATGGATAGGTGTTTTAGGTGCATGGATTCCTGACAACCCTATGAAGTTCTCCTAATTGACAGGACAAAAGTGAAGGTCAGATAGTCTAAGCAATTTGCTTTAAAGTCACCCAGCTTATGTGGCAGAGGCAGGACTGGAAACCTGACACTCTGATCGTAGAACACATTTTCTACATTATGAGATGCTGTTATAGTTTGAATCGTGTACCCCACCCCACCCGCCAAAAAATGTTAACATACTAATCCCCAGCACCACAGAATGTGCCCTTGTTTAGATACAGGGTCATGACAGATGTAATCAGTTAAGTAGGGGGTCATACTAGAGAAGGGCTGGCCCTTAATCCAACATGAGGGAAGAATGTCATGTGCAAACAAGGGCAGAGATTAGAATGATGCAGCTACAAGTCACAGAACACCAAGAATCACTGGCAAACCACCAGAAGCCAGGCGGAAGCAGGAAGGATTCTCTCCTAGAAGTTTCAGAGGGAGCGTGGCCCTGCCGATGCCTTGATTTCATACTTCTTGGCCAGAACTGGGGAAGGGTACATTTCCATCATTTTAGGCCGTCCCGTTTGTGGTGCTGTGTTACAGCTGCCCTAGTAAACTAATGCAAGTGCAAAGAAAAGGTACTAAACATTGGGGCAGAAGAAACTGTCCTGGTATAATTATTAATTTCAAGCTCAAAATAATGATTTACTCAAATTACAACCATAGTTAAGTGTTTCAAAATGACATACATATGAGGAATTCATGCAGCCCTCGGAGAAGCTAAAGCTGTCGTGTTTAAGCTTTCGGGCTTGGAATCACACTGGCTTGAGTTATAATTCAAAATCAATTATTTACTTGGCAGCTGCGTGGCCTTTGGCACGTGTATTGACCTCTCTACGCTTTAGTTTTCTGATCTGCGAAATGGTGACAATAATAGTACCCTCGCCTTAGAATTATAAGGATTATATAAAACAATATAATATATTTAGCATTTAGCATATGACCTGATCCACAGCGTGCACTGGATGTTAGCTATTATTTCTATTACTAATTTGAAATCCAATCACTATGGACCTGGAAAACCTGAGCTCATGCCTCATTTCTACTGGATACTCCCACACCTCCGAGTCTCCTTACCTCAGCTATAAATGAGACTGAGCCAAAGTATTGTCGGAAAGGTACAGCAACCAAACAGGACGATATCTAAATGTCCTTTAGGAATGATAACACTGCAAATATGACACATGATGACAATGCTAGCTTATTATTTCCCACTAAATTAAAGAGAACGATTTATGGGTTGGCGGAAGGAATCCCTACCATCTGAGATCCTTCAGACCAGAACTTCTCAGACTTTACTGAGTATAGGAGTCACCTGGGTTGCTTGTTAAAATGCACATTCTGATTCCACGGGTCTGATTCCGCAGCCTGCCTTGCTAAGAAGCTCCCAGGTGTGGTCCAAAATTCACTAAGACATATCTGCGCCTTGCAAAATACTGTGAGGCGGAGTTCATCTCTTAACCATTAGGACTCGGTACCTATAGCCTTGTTCTGGGAACAAAACAGGTCTTTCGCTACAAATATGAAGTCTACACCTGTGCTTGCTGTCTTGGGGATAAACACCATTATAAGAGCTCCAAAGAAGTCCCTCTGGGTGGAGATGAACACCCATATTGTGCCCTGAGAGGTGCCTAATGCCTCCCAAAGGAGGCTCCTCAGTCTGAATTGCTTCAACCACTCCCAAAGCCCTCCTCCCACAACACAGCCTGTACTAGGGCTGAAGAGTGAATGCAAGATTTAAAAAAAAAAAAGATGGAGACTTATCGCCATCTACTGGATAGAGAAAGTAAGACTACAGTAAAATACAGGGTGGGGCAAAAGTAGGTTTACAGCTGTGAGTACGTGAAACAGTTTATTCTTGTATTCTTATTTATTAATTATTGTATTATTTCCTATATGAATTTTAAAACTACTTTTTCCCCACCCTGTATTTTATTGAGTCCAACTCTTAAATTTGAGAAGGACCTGCAAGGGGGGTGAGTAGTGGGGGGTAGATCCTAGAATTGTAGAACACCTTGGAAACTGTAGGTGCAACCCTCTGATCACCAAGTTCAGCCCTGGAACATAAGCCACCTAGGCCTGATGCCATCTCTTTCCTCAACCACTTTGCCAATTTCCAAAAAAAATAACAGCTACGAAATTTGAACTTATTCATTTGAAATATATTTATCTGCACTTTCCAAGGGCATACCTTATGCCAGCTCTGGAGATGCAGCAGTGGTCATGGGACCTCTAGAGCTCTGCTGTCCCATAAGCAAGGTGGCCACCTAGCTACATATGTCTATGTCTATCTAAAGTAGCGAAAACCAAATAAAATGGAAAATTTAGACCCCCAGTTTTACTAGCCATATTCCAAGTACCGTAAGTCCTCACTTAATATCACCAATAGTTTCTGCAACTTTAAACCAAATGACATATCATGAAACCACTTTTACCGTAGGCTAATTGATATAAACAAGAGTTAAGTTACTAAGTATCTCTTCAATATTGTTACAAAACAAAGTTATTTAAGGACCTGCTGTACTCAAAAGCCACATGTAACTCCTGGCCACCATCTTGGGCAGTAGAGATTTAGAATATTTCCATCACTGTAGAAAAAGTTCTACTGGAGCGTGCTTGTCTAGAAAGGGAAAGAGGCACTAAGCAAATTCACAAATAAATGCATTAAATAATGTCTTCTTTCAGCATCTCCAGAAAGGGAGGCAACGATATTTTTTAATTTTTTTTTTAAGAGAGAGAGAAAAAGCAAGGAAGAGAAACATACATAGATTTGTTGTTCCACCCACTTACGCATTCACTGGTTGATTCCTACACACACCCTGACCAGGGGTCAAACCCACAATCTTGTTGTATCTGAACAACACTCTAAGGAAGGCGTCAATCTTAAAGGGTCTGTGGACCCTGAGAAATAATTAATCTGCCCAGATAGACTCTGCACGGTCAATCGAAGGCCCGAGTTTTATAAATAATGAGAACCCAGAAGTCATCTGATGTTCTCACGTACATTAAGAAGAATCTCTGACCGAATCATCGACGGCTTCCTTCGGCTTCCCTGCCGCTTCCACCACTGTTCCCTGCCTATTTACTTCAGCTGCATCTCCTATGATAAAGCAGTTCCTGGGTTGGCCTTTTAACCAATGGCCTGAGACCTCCCTGTCCAATCAGATTTATTCCATTACAACCAATCAGAATGCTCATACCGACCAATCAGAACTGCGGGTGTCAGACCAGTCAGAACTATATGACTTTGGATACCTCATTTACATAACATGGCTGTAATTAAGAACCAGGGCAGAAATTTCTGTATTCAAAAAATAGCCTCCCCTTTGTTTTAGTGGAGCACGCTTTCAGTTTTTTGCTGCAGATTCTGTCTTCCAAGTTGGCAATATGAAGACCTTTTCCCTTTCAATGCCTTTTAGATTCGTTTACAGGCCCCTGACCACCTTAGGAAGAGTTGTGCCCGGTGCTCCTCCTGGATCTTCTTGTACTATGTGGGCTCTGAGAAGGAGGGGGAGGGAACACCATTTCTTGAATGCCCCTTCCCTACCTGGCCCCGGGACTCACAGCAAGGCTGAAAATCACTGCAAGACTGGGGCTTTGGTATCAGCATATTTACAACCAAGAGAGCAGAAGGGGAGAGCGGTTTAACTGGAGGGAAACTGAGCTAATGTCACATAGATTTTGTAAATGAAGGAGTCAGGATACGAACCTGGTTTTGACTCAAAGCCTGGGCTGCCTCCCAGCATGTTCAGCCTACTGAGAAGAGTTCTCTTCCATGAGGCAGTTAAGTGCTTAAACACAGAATTTTATGATGTCTCCCAAATCTCAGAACTCCAATGAGTCTGACTGGACCAATATTTTCATTGTTACCATCCCTCAGAAAGTGAACCTTTTTGGAATTCACAGCCTAGAATATCTGAATTCCAGGCTGAGTCCCCAATTAACAGTATTTTGGCAGTTATTTAGTTTTTCTATACTTCCACCTTCTCACTTTTAAAATAACACGGAAGGACTTCCAGCCAAGATGGAGGCATATGGTAGGTACACTTTGCCTCCTCGCACAACCGAAAGAAGAACAACAAATTTTAAAACAAGAAATAACCAGAACTGCCAGAAAATCTAACTGTATGGAAGTCCGACAACCAAGGAGTTAAAGAAGAAACATTCATTCTGACTGGTAGGAGGGGCAGAGACGGACAGCCAGGCTGAGAGGACATTCTGGCAAGGCAGTGGCTGGCGGACTGGGTGGTCCAACATTTGTATGCGGATAAACCAGGAGGAACAACTGGGGATTGAAAGAGACTGCACAACCCAGGGTTCCAGCCCAGGAAAAGAAAGCCTCAAAAGCTCTACCAGTAAAAACCTGTGGGGTTTGTGGTGGCAGGAGAAACTGCCAGTCTAATAGGAGAGTTCATTTGAGAGACTCGCAGGGTCCTAGAATGTACACAAACCCACCCACCCAAGGAATCAACACCAGAAGGGCCCAGTTCACTTATGGGTAGCAGAGGAAGCAACTGAGAGCTGGCCAAGAGCCAAGCAAGCAGCATTGTTCCCTCTCGGACCCCTCCCCCACATACAGCACCACAAGGCAGTGACGTCGGTTGCCCTACCCTGGAGAATACCTAAGGCTCCACCCCTCACAACGTAATAGGCGTGCCAGAGACAAAAACATTTATGTCCCAAATGAAAGAACAGATCACAACTCCACAAATAGAACTAAGCCACAAAGAGATAGCCAACCTAACAGATGCAGAGATCAAAACACTGATAATCTGGATGCTCACAGAAATAGTTGAGTATGGTCACAAAATGGAGGAAAAAGTGAAGACTATGTAAAGTGAAATAAAGCAAAATACACAGGGAACCAACAGTGAAGGGAAGGAAACCAGGACTCAAATCAATAATTTGGAGCAGAAAGAAAAAAGAAATTTAGAACAAAATGAAGAAACAAGAATTCAAAAAAAAAAAAAATGAGGAGAGGCTGAGGAACCTCTGGGACAACATCAGAATCATAGGAGTGCCAGAAGTAGAAGAAGAAGAGCAAGACTTTGAAAACCTATTTGAAAAAATAATGGAGAACTTCCCCAATCTGGCAAAGGAAATAGACTTACAGGAAGTCCAGGAAGCTCAGAGAGTCCCAAAGAAGTTGGACCCAAGGAAGCATACGCCAAGGCACATCATCATTACATTACCCAAGATTAAAGATGAGGAAAGAATCTTAAAAGCAGCAAGAGAAAAGGAGACAGTTACCTACAAAGGAGTTCCCATAAGACTGTCAGCTGATTTCTCAAAAGAAACCTTACAGGCAAGAAGGAGCTAGAAAGAACTATTCAAAGTCATGAAAGACAAGGACCTACATCCAGCATTACTCTATCTGGCAAAGCTGTCATTTAGAATGGAAGGGCAGATAAAGTGCTTCCCAGATAAGGTCAAATTAAAAGAGCTCATCATCACCAAGCTCTTATTACATGGAATGTTAAAAGGACTTATCTAAGAAAAAGAAGCTGATTAAAAATATGTACAGTAAAATGACAACAAACTCACAACTGTCAACAACTGAACCTAAAAAAAACAAAAACAAGCTAAGCAAACAACTAGAACAGGAACAGAATCACAGAAATGGAGATCATATGGAGGGTTATCAGTGGGGAGGGGGAAGGGTAGAGAATGGGAGAAAAGGTACAGGGAATAAGAAGCATAAATGGTAGGTACAAAATAGACTGGGGGAGGTTCAGAATAGTATAGGAAATGGAGAAGCCAAAGAACTTATATGAATGACCTATGGACATGAGCTAAGGGAGGGAATGCTGGGGCAGGGGGGTGCAGTGTGGAGGGGAACAAAGGGGAGAAAAATAGTACAACTGTAATAGCATAATCAACAAAATATATTTAAAAAGATAAAATGACAGAGTAGTAGTACTTACTTCATAAGGGCTTATGAGGTTTTTTAAATTTAGGTATAACTGACAAACAAAACTAAGATATTTAAAGTATGAATTGTGATGATCTACATATATATCGTGAAAGAATTTCACCATTGAGTTAATTAACACATCCATCACTCGTGTGTGTGTGTGTGTGTGTGTGTGTGTATGAGAACATAATGAGTTTTAAAATGAAGACAACTTTACAAACTGCCACATAGAGCCCAGTTGTCATCATAACATCATAATTGGAGGGACTGTAGAGGTCTAAGTTCTAAATTAGACCACCTGCTTTAAATTCTACTTTGGCTCGGCCTGAATTAGCTTTATTACTTGGCAAATTACTTATAATCATTCGTAAATTAAGAATAGCAATACCTACCTTAAAGGATCGCGGTAAGGATTAAGTGAGATAATTTATGTAAAGATGATTCATGTAAACTATGCTAAAGCTACTTAGCATTGTAACTTACCAAGCACCTAGTAATTTAATAACTTTTAGCTATTTATATTGTCAATAAAGGACAGAGGAAAGAAAAGAGGCAGGCGACCAAGCCCAAGGCAAACAGCATCTTCGGGCATAGAGGGTGAGCGCCATCTACTGGTCCCCAACTGCAAGCCAAGTGCAGCAAACAGCACAGCCAAAGGCGCCACACTTCATTTGTAACTTTTTATTCCCAAAGTAAGATCTAGCCTCCCTCCACCCACCTCCTCAAAGACGTGGCCAAGTTCTAAAGACTGATATAGGAGTAGAGGAGGGGGGCGGGAAGCAAATCAGAGACGTAGTTTTCTAAAGCCTTCAGGGCCAGCCCCAGTGAGATACTCAAAGCCCATAAACCGTGGCTTTCAGTAAAGTCTTAAAAACCCTTGAAGCGCCAGGGATAAAGTTAACGGAGTTCAGAGAAGTTGAGCTGCATCTTAGCTGCCTTTGTTTGTCCACTACGTCATGGTCTTACTCCTCTTTCCCAGTGAACAACTTTATCACTTACGCAAAGCAGCATGGTCCCTGGGAAAGGGCATCCCACAGACCTAAGCAAAGCCCCAACTCTGACCTGACTAGCTCTGAACCTCAGGACCATCATTTCATCTCACTAAACTCCACGGTTCTCATCTATTAAATAAAAGCGGTACTGCCCAGTGGGGGGCGCTCTGCTGAGATATGAGACAAAGCTGGATTGATGCCCCAAACGCCAATTTGGCTTTTCTGAACTGCCAATTTCTTTTCCACCAGTTGCTACAAGTAATTCCAACCCCAAGGAGTTGTTAAGAAAATTGTATAAACTAAAGTTTTTAAACCACTCGCCCTACAGAAAGCACTAAAAATGCCATAGCTCTCTTCATTAGTTATTCTGCAGGTTTGTTGTGAGGTTGAAATAAAATGATGTACATGAAAGTTCATAACACAATGCCTGGCACAGCATAGAGCCTATATGTTGCAGACACTGTGGGACACTACCCAGATGCCCCCCAAAACCTTCTGTGGTGATAGCTGAGAGCTCACAGCTGAGTGTCCCCTCCAGGAATTGTTCTCGTCTAAAGACAGCAGCCCTGCCCAAGGTCAGATACCAATGACCAGTTCATTTTGTGGATATAAAGGCCCAACCTAATTGCCTTGTTTAGGTCAACTCTGCAGGGTCGTTCCCGCTTCAGAGCTCCCCATGGAATGACTGAGGACGAACCACACCCCATTTCCCCTCTGCCCAGGCCTGCTTCCTTCACCCCACCCCCCCACAGCTGTCATCCAGAGAGCTTTTCTCAATGAACTGACTTCATGCAAATCTGAGTCTGCTTCCTGGGGAATCGTCCTGCAACACTTAAATGTTAGTTAGATCTTTCTTGCACTCCCCCAGGTCCCTGCCTCTTTTTTGTCAACTCGTAAACTGAAGATATGGAACAAGTATACTTGTCTCTTACCAGCTTCATTGGACAGGAATTAAGATAACAGGGGCAAAAAAAGAAATAATATCCTAACACCTCGAACTCAATTTCCTCTCCTTTAAATTGAGATTAATTACTACCAGGCTGCCTATTCCCCAAAAAAATTTTAGGCAAATCAATGTACTGCAGAGGTGAGAACACTTCAGGAAATAAAATAAATATTCTATAAAAATCCCAGAAATTAGGAAACTATTGACTTGATGGACAGTGAGTTAATAATTATAATAGCCACATAAATTGAATGTTTAGAACGTGCCAGGAACATGGATGATGTCATTAAATTGTCACAAGAATTGTAATAGTAAATGCCATTATTATCACCATTTTATAACAGAGGAAACTCGGTCTTAAAATATTACATGATTTGCCCAAGGTCATGTAGTGATTAAGCAGATGGGAGGCAGGATCTGCTCTTGGCAGCTTGATTCCAGAATCAGCACCGTTACCCACCAGGTCGACTGCCAGCCAGCACTGAAATAACAACAGGGTGGGACTGTCTATTTCCTGGATAATTAACCCTTCATTATGCAAAAAATTCTGATTTTTGAAGACCATTACTGAGAGTTTTAGGAATTCTAGTAGAAATTCCAGGAAATCGGAGGCTTCTGGGCAACGTGTGGATTAGTGGGTCAGAAGCCACCATTTTATGGGGACAGCTGAGTCTTTCTAATGACATAACAAGACTATCAGGCTAAAAGATTTCCATTACACTAACTTCAGCTGCCTCTTATGCAGTTTGCAGTCACCCTGCTCAGACTTCATGGAGCCGTGGGGTCTGGGGGCAGGAGGAGAGAGACTCCTCCACTCACTTGGAGCTTGGTTGCTGGCACTTTTCACTTCCTGTGAAAGGAGCACTTCCACAACCATTTCTTTTTGGCCCTCCTGGAAGCTTTCAACAGAGAAGCTAAAAACACACTGCTGACTTTTTCATTTTCCTACTGCCAGGCCTGAGAAATGAGGGCATTCCACCCCAGGGAGTCATCAGGAATGAAGTCATAGCAGTGGAATGTTCTCAAGAATGAGGACACCTGGAATAATGAAAAGAACATGGCAGGTTGTTTCCGTTATTTACTGCAGCAAAACAAACTGTCCAAAACTTAGTGGCCTGTAACAGGGCCAGTAAACTACAGTCTATGGGCCAAATTCAGCTCACCACCTGTTTTTGAAAATAAAGTTTTCTTGGAAGACAGCCACACCTATTTTCTTTATATATCATCTATGGCTGCTGTCACACTATCATGGCAGACTTGAGTCATTGTGACAGAAATTGTATGGCTCGCAAAGCCTAATATATTTACTCTCTGGCCCTTTCCAGAAAAAGTTTGCCGATCGCCAGCCTACAACAATGATTGTTTTATATCTCACAGTTCTGTGCTTTGACTATGTTGTTCTGCTGCTGGCCTGTCCTGGGCTCCCCCAGGCAACCTCATTTAGCCGTAGGGTGAGCAGGAGGATGGGCTCAGCGGGGACAGCTGGGATAACTGAGCCTCTCTCCCTGAGGTCTTTCATCATCATTGAGGCTAGACCACACTTCCCCACATGGTTATGGCATAAGCCCCAACACGTAAGTGCTTATCAAGCCTCTTCTTGCATCGTCCTTGGTGTTCCATCCGCCGGAGCAAGTCACCTGAGCAGTCCCAGAGTTAATGTGGAAGGTGATTATACAGGGTATGGCTACTGGAAAGGGTGGTTCTTTGGGAGCCACGGAGACTCCAGCAGACTGTCTCTGGATTGCAACTGCACCCTCGGCTCTCCGGGGTCCCTTCCTGGTGGCCAACAATTCAGATTTGAACTTGCCAGCCTTCACAGTCACAAGTAAATTTCTTATAATAAATCTCTTTCTATTTGTATTTCACGTTCTATTGGTTCTGTTTCTCTGGAGAACTCTAATACGAGCTCAGTGAAGCTTTAGGGAAGAGGAGTCAGCTTTGGTTGCCATGTTCTCAACATTAGGGCAGAGAAAAGAGAAACCACTGTCCCTTAATTTGCAGAGAGAGAAAAAAAACTCCTACAGATCATCACCTTGAGGATCTCTTACTCTGAGTAAGCAGAACAGCCAGAACCAAGGCTCTCTGACTCCCAAGCATCCGTTCTTAACCCGTTGTAGTGGGTTGAATGGTGGTCCCCAAAATGATAGAACTACCTTCAAATTTCCAGAACCTGTGGGTGTGACCTCATTTGGAAAAAAGGGTCTTTGTAGGTGCAATTAAGTTAAGGATCTTCAGATGAGATCATCCTGGATTATCTGGGTAGACCCTAAATCCCATAACAATTGTCCTTATAAGAGACAGGCAGGAGAGATTTGATAGACAACAGAAAGCCACGCCTGTTGTCTTAAGCCACCAAGTTTGTGGTAAATTGTTTTGACTGCCACAGGAAGTGAATACACCCCTGTTTCCAATATTGGGAATTCATTCAGAGGAAGCAAACTAACCTCCAGAAAGCAACCTGCAGTGACCAAGGATCATTCATTTTTGAAATATATATGAATAAGATCTTAAGATGGTAAAAGGAAAGGGAGCTAACATTGACTGGGCACTAATTATGGGCCAGTCATTGGCCTAGGCACTGACCTCTATTTTTTTGTTTAATCTTCACAATAATCTTATAAAGTAGGTTCCACTAATAAGTACGTAAATCCCTTCGGGCAAGGTCCATATTAAATTAGGAGGTTGGCTATGCCTGAATAAAGAACAGTGAGACTCCAGATATGACTTAACACATCCAAGAAATAAACACATTGATCCAAGAGGCAGTTAGGTGCAGTTGTTAGGGGTTCAGCCATCCAAGCTAGACTGCCTGGATATGAACCCCAAAATTTCTGCTCACCAGCTGTGTGACGCTGGGCAGGTAACTTGAGCTTTCTGTGCCTTGGTTTTGTGCCTATCTCTTAAGTGGGGATAGTGTTGGAACCTGCCTTGCATAAGGTCATCGTGAGTCAAAGCCTGTAAAGCATTTAGGAAAAAGTCTGGCTGACAGCAGCCACTCCATAAGCTTCAGCGATTATTCTAACACCTGGTTATAAGTACACAGTAAATACTTGACGGATATTTGCTATTATCATCATCATTAGTTCAGTTGGGACTCAGCTAGACCTTGATCTTTCTCTGGTTTTTCTAGAGAGTTATGATCTTCTTTTCTTAAAAGAAATACAATAACTAAAAAGGCTTCTTTGGGCTCTGGCTGGTATGGCTCAGTGAATAGAGCGCCAGCCTGCAAACCAAGAGGTCTCAGGTTCGACTCCCAGTCTGGGCACATGCCTCAGTGGCGAGCCAGGTACTCAGTTGCGGATGTGTGAGAGGCAACTGATTGGTGTTCTTCTCCCTCTCTTTCTCCCTCCCTTCCCCTTTCTCTAAAAGTAAATAAATAAACTGGCTAGTGTAGCTCGGTGGATTGAGCGTCAGCCTGCGAACCAAAGGGTCGCTGGTTCAATTCCTTTGTCAGGACACATGCCTGGGTTGCAGGTCAGGTCCCAGGTAGGGAGTGTGCAGAGACAACCGCACATGGATGTTTCCCTCTTTCTCCCTCCCTTCCCCTCTGTCTAAAAGTAAAAAAAATAAAATCTTTTTTTAAAATAAAATAAAAGTAAATAAATAAAATATTTTTTTAAAAGCCTCCCTTGGAAGACAGAAATTGGGTTAAAATAAAAGCTCTCAGAAGGTAAGCTCTCAGACTGATCCAAAGTGCAAGGCATATAAAGTAGTTACAGGAGAAGGGGTGGCCCACTAAGCCTCTCACCATATATGTAATAGAAAATTAAACCCAATTTCAAAATTTCAAAATAAGTAGATTCAAAGATAGTCATAGCACTTGAAATGTCACAATTTGCTCTGACAAAAGCCACTGATAGGTAGGTAGGTGCAGGGAAAGGAGGTAAGGAGAAAGAGGGATTGGTTTTCCTGGAAATAAAATAAAATAATAAAAATAGCTCTGGCTGGTGTGGTTCAGCGGATTGAGTGCCAACCTGTGAACCGACAGGTCGCCAGTTTGATTCCCAGTCAGGGCACATGCCTGGGTTGCAGGCCAGGTCCCCTACTGGGGGTGCATGTGAGAGGCAACCGATCAATGTCTCTCTCACACGTTGATGTTTTTCTCCCTCTCTTTCTCCCTCCCTTCCCCTCTCTCTAAAAGTAAATAAATAAAATCTTTTTTAAAATAATAATAATAATAATAACAAAACCAAATTAAACAATTCCTACTGCCAAGAAATCTGTAGGCGCTTTTGCCATACTCTCATAAGCTGGTCAGAAAAGTTTGGATTTGTTTGTGTATTCCTTAGTTCATTCCATCATTTATTTAACATTGTTGGCCATTAGTAAGTAGTTCCTGATCACCAGGTTTTACTAACTAGTGGTAGGGTACACAGACAACTGCAATACAGGCCAGAAAAAAATAGTGTCATAGAAGGATGATAAAGGGAAGTGCTGTTCACTGCAGGTCTCTGGGAAAGTGCTAATCCAAATAATTTCCCAGTGAAGTCCTCTGCAGTTCCTCTAAGGCTGATTCCAAACCATGACATCAGTGTGTGAAAACTTTCTACAGGCTGGTTGTACTGTCTGTTGATATTATTGCTTAACTTTTATAAACCAAATATATTTTACTTGTACATTTTGTTTATTGTTTCTTTCCAGAGTTTCATGCCTCCTTGGCTTGGTTGCATTCTAAATAGTGCCTGGCTCATAGGAGATGTTCAGTAAATACTTGCTGGACGAGGAGCCAAACATAGCCTCTACTCAAGCACACGGCTTGATAGAAAGGAATCCAGGTGCCCTTTAAACATCCTCTGGGACCAGTCCCACCCTTCTCCATCTATACACGCAGGTCCCTGACAGCCGTGTTTGCTTTTTATGACCTTGCTTTCCTGCTCTTAACTGGACCACAGAAGACATGTGACCTAAGTGGGGCCAATCCATCATTTTCTTTTCTGGGACTTAATTTTGCCTTTGTGAGAATATAGAGAATTTGACAAAATGACCTCTGTACTCATTCACAGATCCAATGACAAGGAGTGAGAATATATATAAAAATATGAAAGTCACTGTAGAAAATCTGGACTCTTCAGAAAAGCACAAAGAAGGAAATAAAATCACCCATTTATCAGAGTCTGTAATAATGAAGAATAGGAAACGATCTACATATTCAAAAATAAATGGGTGAATAAACTATGGTACCTTGATACTAAGCAGTACAAAACACACTGTTAAGTAAGAAAAGCAAGATACAGTACAAAATGTGCAATATGCTATTTAAATATGCAATATAAAAGCCTGTAAGAATGTAAACTGTACTTCTGGGGAAAGAGAGGTGTTGCTTTTTGCATTAAATATTTATGTAGTATTTGAATGTATTATGATTATGCTATATTCTTACATAACTTGTTAAATTAAAGGACAAAGCTCCAAATTATGAGAAGATACTCAATAAGAAGTGGAGTAACTGAGACCCGAGACAAGGAAACCGTTTAGGAAGTCATGAACATCACTCAAATGGGTGGGGGTGCCCCACCCGCCCCAGCTAGGGCAGTAGGGGGCGAGGAAGAGATAAACGTGTGGTAAGAATTAGGGCGTGGAATCTAGACTGGTGGTGAAGAGGAGAGTGTGTTTGGAGAGGAGAGGCGATACATACTTTCATAGTTAAGAGCATAGGCTTTGGAATTCAGCTGCCAAGGCTCAAAGCCCAACTCAGCCACACACCAGAAAAGAGCATTGGGCAACTCCGTTCACATCTCCGTATCCCAATTTGCTCATTTGTCAATGGAGACGCTAATATTATTTCCTGGCCCATAGTGTTTTTATGAATAAATTCACATAAAGTGCTTAGAACTTTGTCATTGCTCAACATGTCGGTTATCGTTAGAATGGCTCCTACTGTTATCACCAACATCATCATTATCGTCATCGCTGTCGTTAACATTATCATCATTAGGAGCAACCCCAGGCCCTTAGCTCAGATGACCAGCCAGAAATAGAGAAAAAATGTAAAATGACTTCAAGTATTCTTTAGGACTGAGAATCAGAGGAGGATAAAGAAACTGAAAACGAGCTCAGAAGCCTGGCTATCAGAGCTAACGAACGGCCTGCATCGGGGAGAGGGAGGCAGCGGCGCTGAGCGAAACTGCCTGGCACGTTAGTTAAGAATGAGGTTTGCAGGAATTTTGTATAAATAGCTACATCTTAGAACAGAGAAACACTAGTTGAGTCTTATTCCTCTTTTAAATTTATGTTGAAAATTTTAGATACGTAAGATTATAGAGACATGTAAAGATACTATATGTATGTATTAGCACACTCTTATTATAATTAATTAAAACATTAAGGCAATGCGGAGAACCCCTTAACAAACACAGCCTCGCTTCCTGCCTCCGGCCCCCTTCTCTACTCTTACACACGAACCCAACGCTACATCGAATGCCTAACTTGGAGAATCTGATTTAAATACCTCTTTGTTATTTTCTTCCACTATCTCCTTAAAATTTATTCAGGTAGAGCAATTTCGTTCTGGTCCTGGAGAGAAATTCTGGCAGACCTATGAATTTTCTGCTCATTCTTAGTTAAAAGATAATCCTCCCAATTTCCTCCTTTTTCTGTATAAAATGTTTCTCTCCTTTGTTTGTATGACTTGCCTTTGGTTTTTGCTACAGCTTGCTTGTCCCGAATTGCAATTCCTCAGTTATCCCAAAATAAACCCATTTTACTGAAAAAATAACCGGCTGTTTTATTTTTAAGGTCAATTTTTTTTACATAAATGTGATTATTTTATACCTGTTTTTGCAACTTCCATTTTTTTTAATTTAAGCTTGTGTTTTAGAGACTCTTACCAGTAACTGCATATGGCTTCCTTTATTTATTACTCCCTTGGAGTTAGACACTATCACGTGGCCCTAACTTTACTCTGGTAGCAAGCAAGATAAACAAACTTTTCCAGCAAACTAAATTTCACCCCGAGACTTGCTTAGATCTGTGGACATAGTTTTTATTTTTTTTTAAAGATTTGAATTTTTTTTTCTTTAAAACAATAAATAAATAAAAACCGGACCCACTTCCCCCTATTGCTACAGATTTGTTCTTTCTTGAGTCAAAAGGGAATAGAGTTTATAACTTCTCATACAGCTTGAACTGCCAACCCTCGTTCAATTTTTCTTCCTTTAAGATCACTTTTGGCCAACGTGAGATCTTTCAAGGGCAGAAACGCAGTCATCTTTGTATGCTGCTCCACTCTAAACCAAAAGGTCCTAGACAGGCACAACGAACCCTTCAGAACACTGTCGTGCTTGCCGCCTTTTGCACCTCCCAGCGTTAGAGGGCAATAAAACCCCAGTCTGTGCATTGGTTGTCGCTAAAGGCCGCTCCCGACGCGCGCGTCCTTACGTACAGGTCGTAACGTTGGGGGCGGGGCCTCCCTGTGCGCGGTGACTGGCGGTGGAGCTGGCTGCATCTAAAGGCTTAATAGTGCGGCTCGCGGGCTTCGGGAACTTACGGGGTGGCGGTGGCACCAGCGAGGACGACGACGGCGACGACAGCAGGAGCGAGCCTTCGGCTTGTCGCTCACCATGCCCACCGTGGAGGAGCTTTACCGCAACTACGGTATCCTAGCCGATGCCACGGAGCAAGTGGGCCAGGTCAGTCCCCGAGCGGCCTGCAGGGCCGGGCCCTCCGCGGCCTTTGGGAAGCGCTCCCCGGGCTGGGCCAGGCAGGGCGGGGGACACTGCTCTTCGCTGTCCTGCAAGCTCCCAGGCGCGCCGGTTGCTTCGCCGGGGTGGGGCCCCTCTCTAGGAGCACAGACTCCAGCGTCCCCGGGGCGAGAGCTGTGCGCGGGTCTCAGGCGCCTCCGCCTCCCTTGGGCAGCGTTTCCTCCCCGTGGCATTTTCTAACTCAGCCTCTTCAGCCTCCCGTTCATGCTCTCCCCGAGCCTTGCCTTCTGAATTTTTCTGAAGTCTTTTTCCTTTCCGGTGGAGTTCAGTCTCTCAGAAAATTAAACAGAGTTCTCAAGAACTCAAAAAATAGCCTTTATGCTGTTAACTTAGGAAAAGTGCCTTAGGAGACAAGTTTGTGGGGGGCGGGGCGAAGAAGAGGGGCCTTTCGCCCAGTCTTTACTAAGAGCGCAGGATTTCATTTCTTCAGGACATGATTTGAGCGCCTACCACGCACCTGGACGCGGTGCCGGGCGCTGGAGATACACGACAGAAAGACCGGCGATCTACCGGAATGGGTTTTTAGTGAGGAAGACTAGCGGTAAATAAATAAGAAAGATAGGTGGTGGCTGTTTAATGAGAAGTGTGAAAAATACAACAGAGCCGTGCGGTGGCAGTGGGAGGAGGAGTGAGAGTGCCGCTTTAAATACAGTTGTCTGGCAGCAGCTCGGTCTCAGCGGTGTGGCCCGGACGAGCCATCACTTCTTTGTGAGTTTTCAAGCCCTGGATGGAGTTCGTTGAACTTGGGTTGATAACTGCCTATGTGTTGTTGGGGAAAGAACCAGGGTCTCGGGGCGGGGGGGAGGGTCTAATCTTGGTCGTTTTTCTTAGACCCCATGTCGTAGATATTTTCAGCGCCTAGAGCTTCATGTGGTTCTTCTGCATACCTGTCCCGCGGAGTAGGAAGTGGGAAATCCTAAAGTCTGGTAACATGAGCGAGGCTCCCTCGCTCCCTCGCGTTCCTTTTTCTGGACATGTGTCATTTAGGGAGAAACTCTCTGAGCCGGAATGGAAAACAATGTTGGTGTCTGAACCATTTTTTTTTTAGCTTACTCTAGAATTGTAAATACACAGTTGCAAGTGTCACGATTTTCCTTCCCCACAGAACTTACGTTTCAGGAGGGAATTTTGACATCGCCAGTGACAAATATACTGATACCGTTGTATAGAAGGTGCGTGTTAGATTGGTCTTGAAGGAGAAACTGTCTACCCATTAAGACGAGGTTGGAAAAGCTATGGTCAGTCATAGTTTGATTTTGTTGTTCCTAGAAAGAAGTAGTAGTGAAGATATTCTCATTCATTGCGAAATGAATTGGGGAAGATTATAGTAAATTGTTCCACCTAAAGTTGACTTTGTTGTACATCAGCAGAGGGAATGGGTAGAAGTCAGATCAGTGACTCTCAGTCCATCTGTGGCAGGTGCTCCCCAAAGAGGTGTATCAGGAATCTTCTAGGGGAACTTCGAAACCAGTATTCATAGTGATGTCCCATATCTCCACCCTCATGTTTTGCTGGAGTAGAAAAGAGGTTGACAACCACATACTTAAACAGTGTATGATAGGGCAAATGGAAGCCAAACTAGAATTTATTAGAATTGCTTGCATTCCCCTCTGTGTTATCTTTAATTATAAATACCAGATTAAATTGAGACATCTCCCTTAAGGGGTCAAAAATGCCTTTCTCAAAGCAAAAATCCGCTTTTAATTTAGAAAGTGTATTTAGGAGCCATAAGTTTATGAAAAACAGAAACACACCCTTTCCTACAGACTTTAATGAGGGCCCACAATTTTATGTATTCAGTTTTTGAGTGCCCACCATGTAGCAGACACTGTGTTGGGTGATAAAATTTTAATCACAGTTCCCTATAGATGATGGGAGATCAGTATCTCGTGATACTGTAATGACAGCTGTTGAGCAACCACTCAAGAGAAAAAGACCTCTGCAAAATGAAGAGGAGTGATTTCCTCGGCCTCAAACAGTGAATTCTGAGGGAGCTAAAGCTGAGCTAATCCATAATGCTTACAGATTCTGCTCTCTTGCATAGTTCTTGTTCTCTTTTCGAGACAAATCTCTAAAACTCATCAAAAAAGATAGTTGGTTTCAGGGTACTGCTTGTGCATTTTAACTAACAAAAGAAAGAGCCAACTTAATGAAAGGGGCACCATTCACATTTTTTAGGAGAGAAAAAAGTGTGTGCGTTCTTGGTGTAGCAAAGCCTGATTTTCATGTTAACTTATGACATTTATAGTCAAGACTTAACTTTCCTGGTAGATACCTGTTGGGATACTTCTGAATCCATGTTTGAGTTTCTTAGTCTAAAACTTCCTTCTAACTCTTATTTTGGGTTTTACCCTTTGTCAAAGAGTTGAGTAACTGCATTTGCTCACCATGCTTCCACCGAGGGGAGTGCCCTTTCCACTACTGTCAACACTAAGCACAAGTCTTCTGAGGTTTTTGTCAGCTAATTTTCCTCAATCAGATCAGATCTTTCTCTTTTTTGAACCTCCTTATACTGTGTATTCCTTTATAGAACTTAAGATTTGTATTTGATTTCATGTGAGGGCTTTTCTTCCCTCACTAAATTATAAACTCTTGGAGCTAAGGGTTAAATTCTTTTACAGTTGACCCTTGGACAACACGGGTTTGAACTGTGAAGGTCCACTTGTACATGAATTTTTTTTTCAATAAATATCTGTACTGTCTTAGATCCACAGTTGGTTGGCATCCCAAACCCCGATGTTGTTCAGGGGTCAACCATATACTCAAAGAATACATATATGCAAAAACCTGCTTACAAGGGTTATCTTATGAATGAAGAAGGGACCCTTATACACAGAACACATGTATTTAAACCATGAACATGTATTTTCTAATAAGCCAGCTGCAGTTGATAAATTCTAAATGAAGCATTATTTAATACCTCAAAACCTCCTAGTCCCTCTGTCCCCCTCCCCCTTGCGGTTCCTGTGTCCCTCCTACTTACTCGGCTCCCTTTCCCCGACTCTGCCCCTGCCGCTCCTCAGGTCTCCTTGCCCTGCTGTAGGTTCCTTTAGCTCCCCAGCCCCCTTTTCCACTGTGCTCTGCCCGGGGCTCCTGACCGGCCATACTGGAGCAGGCCGTGGCCCTCCATTATTTTAAATTGTTTCAAGTTTTTATGAATTTACTTAACGTTAAAATATAGATACTTAATTTGATGTAGTCAGAAATTTGTTTTAATTAAAAACAAAAACAAAACAGCACCAAACACCTGTTACGAGACTGGCTGTTAGGCTGATCTAAGATTAGATCAATATATCACTATACTCATTTTTGCTATGTTCTCTTACACAGGAGTACACTGGCTTTTCAGGGTGGAAGAGTATAAACGTTACTGACTTATAGTTCATGAAATACTATTCTTTTGGTGTTTTTTAATGAAATTTATGTGTTTTACAACTAATTTTTAGAATCTGTTTTTAGGTAGGTTGGCAGTATATGATCTAACCTTTTGATACATATAACACTTTATTTCTGATTATTAAAAAAAAGACTGTTCTTAATTGAGATCCTGCTATACCTCAATAACTTTGCATCCTGCTTTCCGTGACCAAATTGTTGGTAATTCTGTAATCCATTGGATGTCTATTGATCACTCTTCTCCTGACTGCCTGAAGCAAGCCCCCCATGTCTGAAGTGCTTAGCGCACTGCCATCCACAGAGTAAACTGTGCTATGTGCACACGTGGTGTCATTATTATAATGTTTAAGGGTTAAGCTTCTCTAGTAATTAAAACTTTTATCCATGTCTTAAACAGGAGATGTAGTAATAGTCTCAATATTTATTACTGTTGTTTGCCAGGTTGATCATTGTTATTTAATGAAAGGACTGGTTTGGAGGAAGGTGTGTAGGGGGATTGGGATTGGGAACTATTGATAGTTGACTCATCACATGATGGGTATCTGAGGGGAGAGCACTTCTGATTTTTTTTAAGGAAACAAATGAGCTTTGAATATATTATTCTAATAAAAAGTTAAACATGTGACATTAAAATGTCTTAATCCAAAATTGGCTCATGCAGAATCAATTATTGTTTTCATATTCTAAATTATGAGGCAAAGAAAAGCTTCCTAACCTTCCTGATATTGCTTAATTTCAGGAATGAATTCTCTTCACCTGCTTTAAGGTGCTAATTGGAAACAGATGAATATATTTAAGTAAATGTAACACAGTTCTTTAAGAATTCCATGATATTCATTACAGTTTTTAAAGCATGATACAATCACAAGGCTAGGGTCAGTGATCACTAGAATGGAGAAGTGTTGGTACATCAACAAGCCTATTTGCTTCTTCCACTTAAAATTTGAGTCATCCACCCTGGCCAGGTGGCTCAGTTACGTGTGGGTTCAGTCCCCAGTCCAGGCGCATACAGCAGAAAACCGGTGGATGTTTCTCTCACATCAATCTTTCCCTCTCTTCCTGTTTCTCTAAAATCAATAAACATATCCTCTGGTGAAGATTTTTTAAAAATTAGAGTCATCCTTCTCTCTTCCCCAACTCACAAATAACTCGTGGGGAGCAGGGGACCAGATGGTAGGAAGGTAGGTGTCCAATTTAAGCAGTAACACTGCAAAAATAAGCCCTATTTCTTAGCTTAGCCTTGTAAAATTTTACTAATTTAGATTCAGAGAAGTTTGTTATGCTTTTCTTCATTCAAAATTGAATTTTTTTCTGCTTCATTCCTTCAGCATAAAGATGCCTATCAAGTGATACTGGATGGTGTGAAAGGCGGTACCAAGGAAAAAAGATTAGCAGCTCAGTTTATTCCAAAATTCTTTAAGCATTTTCCAGAATTGGCTGATTCTGCTATCAATGCACAGTTAGACCTCTGTGAGGATGAAGATGTATCAGTAAGTTTATGACTGACGCTTTTCAACAAGCTTTCAGATGTTTGTCTTGCTATTTCCAGACATTAGATTTTCTTTGTGTAGCTAATGTAATTGAAGTACCAATCCTATCAGTGCCCAATAAAACACTGCGATGTGGTCTGGCACAGTGTCATACCAAGGCTTAATCTACACTTGAGAAAATATATTTGCTCTTTCATCACCTTTCAACTGTGAGAAATGCATAGAATTACAAAATACTTTGATTTATTGTCCGCTGTTAAAAACAGGTTGTGGCTGACATCTTTTTCATAAATTCTTGTACAGTGTACATATGGAATTAGACTAATGTTAGTTTTCAGTCCATTTATGCTTGCCTTAGATATTTAAAATAGTAGTATTACATTGTGAAACATAGTTTCAACAATCCTAAATATTTTGCATAGCAGAAAAATAATTGGTTTGTGTAATAATTTTATGTGATTAATAGAATAAGAACAATTAGCCTTTAGTCTGGCTGCTAATATAGGTTCCTGCGAATTTTCAATGATTAATTCATGACTTTTCAAATGAAATTAGAGAATTACCAACATTTCATTCTGAATTTGCTAGATAGAACTCCTATACATTTTTATGTTAAGCTAAATAAGCCAAGACCTCCTATTTGGAGTTAAGTATACAACATAGTCATGAATGTGTATTAAGTAGTCAGTACTGAAAATTATAAAGTAGTTACTAGATATGACATTGCCACTGTAGGCTGTCTTAAGGGATACTATATTATATGCCCCAAAATTGTAAAAACCCAGTAGTTGTATGTAATTGGTATATAAACCATGGTTTATAATCTCAAATCTGTCTGCTCCAGTTAGGTAATTGTATTTAATGTCCCTTAGCACCACATTTTATTTTAGTTAATTTTGTGAAGCTTGAATGTTAAATTGAAGCAATTTATTTCTAAAACTGCCAGAAATCTCATGTTTTATATTTTTGTGACTCACATGCCCCTGATTATAGTTTTTTAGTGGTTTTAATTTTCTTTAAAGATTGGATTTGTTTTTATTGATGATAGTATTTGGTCAAATTTTTGCTTGAAATTATATGCAGATTCGACGGCAAGCAATTAAAGAACTTCCTCAATTTGCCACTGGAGAAAATCTTCCCCGAGTGGCAGATATTCTAACCCAACTTTTGCAAACAGGTAAAGAATTTTAACATTACCTTTTTATATAACTATAACTTTTCTCTGAAATAATGACTGTCTTTAGCTCTTTAAAAATAAAATTATTTCTTGTATTTAGTAGTTTAAAACTTAATGACTTGTGACTATCTAATTCCTAGCGTAGTTTTGTTTTTTAATTCTACTTAAAAAGGCAAAATTGCTGGATTTTTTGAGGGAGGTTTGATGCATCCTGATTCCCTCCCTGCCATCCCCCACCAATTTCCTATAGTTTCATAATTGTACCATCTTAATATAAAACTTTTCCAGGTATGCTACGTCAGGTTCTCTACCTTTTTAAGGAAGATGTATTTTCTTAGTACTTGAGAGAAATACCTAGTTATGTGTCTCAATGTAATCTGTGAGAATCTGCATTGAATAAGTTTGAAAATGAAGCAGATGATATTTTTCATTTATTTTATACCTTGTACCACTTTTTCTCTATCTAGATGACTCTGCAGAATTTAACTTAGTGAACAATGCCCTGTTAAGTATATTTAAGATGGATGCAAAAGGTAAGGCCACTTCTTGTTCTGAATTGTATCTGATGTCTCAAAAAATTGGGGAGTTTGGCATTACTCATAAAGGATAAAATCTGGAATTCACCCAGAGATCTATTTCATAAAAATATTGCATTCTTTTTAAAAAAAAAAAAACTTTAGCTTAAGAGGTTTGCGACTCGAAAACCCAATGGAAATAATTGCAAAAACAGATCAAACTTTTCCATTAGAAATTTGTTGGTAAAACTCCCTCTGCCTCTAATAAAAAGTTCTTCCAAAATACCTGAGTTTTATTTGTTATTGGTATTGATTAAAAAGGTAAGTCATGCTCAGGCTGATTCTGAATCCATGAACAAAGCATCTGATCACACAGTTGGAGCTGTAGAAATTTCACACTGATTTAACCAGTATCAATAATATTCAGGATGTTTACTAAGTCACTTGAGAAGAAATACTGTCAACTTAGTTAAATTTTAAAACTTCGTCCTAGCTGGTATAGCTCAGTGGATTGAGCGTCAGCCTGCGAACCAAAGGGTTGCTGGTTCAATTCCCCAGTCAGCACATGCTGGGTTGCAGGCCAGGTCCCCAGTAGGGGGTGCACAAGAGGCAACCATACATTGATGTTTCTCTCCCTGTCCTTCTCCCTCCCTTCCCTCTGTCTAAAAATAAAATAAATAAAATCAAAAAATAAAACACACAAAACCTATTATCTCTAAGAGTAAGAGAGAAGGCAAACAGAGTTGGTAAACTTAAAAAAAAAACTTCATTATGATATAGAATTGACTTGCTACACACAACCATTTTGTTTTATAGGGACTTTAGGTGGCTTATTCAGCCAAATCCTTCAAGGAGAGGACATTGTTAGAGAACGAGCAATTAAATTCCTTTCTACAAAACTTAAGACTTTACCAGATGAAGTGTTAACAAAGGAAGTAGAGGAGCTTATACTAACTGAATCCAAAAAGGTAAGCTTTGGTCATCATTTAATAGCATTTGCCTAAAGCAAAAGTACATATTTGAAATTAGGAGTATTCATCAAGGTGTATAAAATGACATATCCAGTTAGAGCCACCATAGAACATCAACCTTTTCTTCTATTATATTTTGTACTTTGGTTGCTTGTAATGCACCCTTGTCTTCCATCTTAGGATAATCTCTCGTATTCTAGATCATTTCAAAATAAAAATGAAGTCACGTTGAAATGACCTTTTTTTTTTCATCTTCCCCATGACACTAGAAGCTCTTCAAGAGTATGCCCCCAGATCTAGCATAGTTACAGATGCAGAGATTCTCAAGATGTGTCACAATTAACTTTCACTTATAAAGTGCTAGAGTTTGAGAATAATTCACTTTTTTATATGTTTAGAAAAATTTCAAAATTTCCTCGATACCACTATTTACTCATTTAGTGATAAAAGATTTTTTTCAGTGAGAGAGAAAGTAGCAGTTGTCCAGTTGGGAATGTCAGCGGATCTTTCCTGTGGAACATGTCATGATTGTTTGCTTTCTAATGTTGCTCTTTCTTTCCCATTCAAGTGTAAAGATACTTAACTTTGGTTTATCTCTTTCCAGGTCCTAGAAGATGTGACTGGTGAAGAATTTGTCCTATTCATGAAGATATTATCTGGGTTAAAGAGCTTGCAGACAGTGAGTGGAAGACAGCAGCTTGTAGAGTTGGTGGCTGAACAGGCTGACCTGGAACAAACCTTCAACCCATCAGATCCCGACTGTGTGGACAGGCTCTTACAGTGCACTCGGCAGGCAGTACCCCTCTTCTCTGTGAGCTTTTTGTTTTACATAGATAGTATTTTTATTACTCCATTAGTTTATATTTCTATAGATGTTCACTTGAACATTCTCCTCAAACCTTTGCATAAAAATAGTAACACAGTAGAATCGATATTTAGTTTATGAGGGCATGAGTGGGGTTGGTGAGAGGCAAAAGCAACAAGAAGTTTCTTTAAAGTCTTGCTAAGAGACTTTTTTAAGTCTTGAGAATTTCGCATCACACTTTATAGTTTGACTGAGTTTCTAAACTACTTGCTTTAGTAGTTTAACATTTTTTCTTAAATTTGCTAACGGATTGATCTAGGTAAATAGGCTCTTCATCTCTGGCTGTGTGCTGTCCCTCACCATGAGTGTTCTGGGACGTGCATGCCATAGTTTGGAAAACATTTAAACTCTCTATCTTTTGTGAAAAATGTACTAAAATTCAGCACTAAAATTTTCTCCAAAATTTGACCTGAGAATGGAAAAGTTCAAAGATGTATAGGTGTTCTAATGATCCAGACAAACTAGATATTATCTATTGAGGTCATTTCTGGGTTGCTCTGGGGTATGCAATGTGTTAAAATTGTAGCCATAGTACTTGATGCTGTGGTACTCAGTTAGCATTTGTGAAATGACATTCTACTATTATATTTGAGAGAATTATGTCTCTTTTTTTTCGATAACTCAATGTTTTTTGGATTTTTACAGAAAAATGTGCATTCCACAAGATTTGTGACTTACTTCTGTGAGCATGTTCTCCCTAATCTCAGTTCCTTGACGACCCCAGTAGAGGGTCTTGATATACAGTTGGAGGTAAGAGAAAATTTCTGTTTAGTACTGCAAAGCTATTTTTGTATTTTAATGAAAATGTAAACCACTAATTTAGATCTGATTTCTAAGACAGTAAAGGTCTGGTGATGGCTAGCTAGTAATCTATCCCAGAATTAGTGGCGTAAGAATGCTTTACGGATTCAATTAAAAGTTGCTGCAATGAGAAAGCACTGCTTGTAGTTTTCATTATGGTCAAAGTCTCTACCTTTGTAGCCTTAATACTTTTAAATAAGGTATTTAATTAATGACAGTTCCCATCTCTGTCCACAGCTTAATGAGTCGGATTCAAGCTGCATTAACACAAAATATCCTTTATCCCTTCTCCAATAGAATTGACTACTCTCCCTTTCTCCTATGTATCTCAACTGTAATGTTCACAATGCATTTTTTCACAGTACATGCAATACTTTACATTTATTTATCTCCCCACATTTAACCAGATCTATCTCTGTATTCCCAGATTCTAGTGCAGAGACTGATTCTAAAAGCACTTAATGATAATTGTTGAATCAAACTGAAATATGAAAATGTATTTCCCTCATAGGTCTTTGGGTTAGACAAGAGTCTCACTGTATACCTACACTGTCATTTGTTTAAAATGTTTGGGGTTTGGCTTATCAGACTGGATTGAATAAAGCAAAGATGAAACTCAAGTATAGTGGCAATTACCAATACTTTTAGTTGGTATCCAGAGACTAAATTTTATAGTAAATGAGGCCTACTCTAAATGTTAGTAAATGATTCTTTGCTGTTAAGAGTTCTTCCTCAGTTTCTTCATAGTACAGATTGTCAGGTTAGTTAATGTATTAATCATTTTTGGATTTATTTAGCACTATCATTATTAATCTATAGCAGAAAGTATCATGTGCAAGGTCTGTTCAGAAGGTAACCAGCCATGTAATATGAAAAATAGAGACATTCATTGAAGAAGATACAAGATACAAGAAACATTGTACATAGGACAATCACACCTCAGTCCCCTTCAGAGTAGACACCTTGGGACCTCACACAGTTCTCCCAGTTGCCATCAGCTACCCCATCATATTTTCCTGAATCTCATCAATGGTCTGAAATCTCTTCCCTTTCAAAGGTGATTTTAGTTTTGGGAAAAGCCAGACGTCACAGCCTGCCAAATCAGGGCTGTAGTGGGTCTGAGTCACCTAGGTGATTTGATGTTTGCCCAAAAAACTCTGCTCGAGACGTGATCTATGAGCAGGCACTTTGTGGTGATGAAGCTGCCAGTCACCAGGTGCCCATAGCTGTGGGCTTCTGAATCATCCCAATAGTTTCTGCCGAGAAATATTCAAGCATATAATGCAAAATTGGATGCAGATTCATTGCTCTACTTGCTCAGTCATTTTGAATGTGACAGCCACACAGTACACATGCTCACTCAGCGGCCTCTACCACCTCCACTGACTAGTACAGTGAAGTCATTGCTCTTGCATGTGCATTCCAGTCCACCTTCCTGCTGGGTTACATCTCATATTAACACTGGCTGCCAGGTTATATCTGCCAGCTGCCAGGTAACCTATAAACTTCCAGGTTACATCTCATTATATTAACAATGGCTGGACTTTTTCCAGACAGACCTCGTATATTCTTTTCCTTCTCACAAGATATGTTGACAGTCATGAGAGCTGGGTTTTAGGGTCTCGCCCTGCAGCTGACATATATTGTGCCTTCACCAGTCATGTAATCTCTCTGACCTTCAGTTTCCTCGATAATAAAACATAGAGCTGCATCTCTTTCCAGTTCAAACATTCTGGTTCCATAAAAGTGCAATTAAAAAATGAGCAGGGTTTTTTGTGTCTTTTAAGATTTTATTTACTTTTTTAGAGAAAGGGGAAGGGGGGGAGAGAGAGGGAGAGAAATATTGATCAGCTGCACACCCCCCAGCTGCAGACCTGGCCTGCAGACCTGGCATGTGCCCTGACTGGGAATCGAACCAGCCTCCCATTTCACAGGCCAGAGCCCAGCACATTGAGCCACACTAGCCAGAACAAAATAAACAGTCTTAAATAGTTATCTAGAATCGTTCTTATTTTATAGGCCGTGTTCATTAAAGAAAATAATACTAATAACAGTGAACTGTGTGTTTTAGGTATTGAAACTATTGGCGGAGATGAGTTCATTTTGTGGTGACATGGAAAAACTAGAAACAAATTTAAGGAAACTGTTTGATAAGTTATTGGTAAGAACTCTTTTCTTTCCCTATGGAAAATATATAGCCCCAAAATCTAATAGTATAGTATGAATGTCTAGATCACAGAGAGCCAGATTTTGGAGTTATAGTATTGGACAATGATTCTAGCAAGTGTTGTTAGCTACTCAGGCCACATGTTGTCTACCTTTTTAAAAAAAATTGTGTTTAATCTTTGGCATTTCTTCTGTTCTTGAGGCATTGCCTAAAGTATAATACAGGATTTATGTAGTATAATATATATAGTAGATTTTTCTGCTATTCTTTTATCAAAGTATTTTTTACATTTGCTACAGTTCACCATTCAGGTTGCTGCCAATGGCCACGTAGCTTTAGCAACCAGGAAATACGGTCATTTAAGTCATAGTTGTGAAGCAAATGGGCCATTTGATAAAACGATAATCAGAGTCACCAAATGATTTTCTTGTTGGATGTGAGGATTTATGACACAGTGATAAGCATTAGGACCATAGTATGAATTGAGTCATCCCATATCTGTTATTCTTTCAGACCTTCTATATTCTAGTGTTACAGTACTGATACTGAATGCCTTTGGTAGTACTTTGAATGAAAAGAGAGTCAGTACTTAAAGAATATGGACTAATATTCAAAGAAGATTTTTGAGGTCTAACCTAGACTGACTCTTCAGCTTACTAACTTTTTCACCATAGGAAAGGTACCTAAGCTTTTAGAATTCTATCTACATTGAGTGCCTAATAAATGTTAGCTACTTTCATTATCATTTTTAATAGTAGTAGCGGGTATAACATAGGTTAATGTGGAGAATCTATAGCCCTAGATCATTGATCCAACAGATCTAAAATAGCTTTCTTACCTAAATTTCTGATCTTGGTAGTTGTTCATGCGTTAAAAGCATACCCTACAATTAGTTGAGTGTATGTTTATAATTAGAGGAGATTGCAAATATCTCTGTTTTCATCTCTTAGGAGTACATGCCTCTCCCTCCTGAAGAAGCAGAGAATGGGGAGAATGCCGGCAATGAAGAACCTAAGCTGCAGTTCAGTTATGTGGAGTGTTTGTTGTACAGCTTCCACCAGCTGGGACGGAAACTTCCAGATTTCTTAACAGCCAAGCTGAATGCAGAAAAGCTCAAAGATTTTAAAATTAGGTGACGTATGCTAAAAGTAGTCCAGTCCTTGGCAGAGATGACTGCTATCTGATGCTTCCTGGGTTTTGATTTCGTTTTCACAAGAGCTGTCACCCCACCCTGCCTTACCCTAGTAAAATAAAATAGAAGAGCCGGGAAACAGGAGTATATGCACACATATGACCCCTGTGGTATAACAAATCCATGGGGGAGAATGAGCTTTCTCGAAAATAGACTCGGACTCTCCCCACTTGCTTTATGATTTGGGCAGGTTCCCTAACCTCTCTTAACACCCCAATTTTTCCTCGGCTGTAACATGATAATAGCACCCACCTCAGAGTTGTGAGATTTAAATGAGACGATGAATGGGAAGCTTTGAGCACAATGCCTGGGATATGGTGGGTACCCAGTATACCGTAGCTGCTGCTGTTTTTGGAGAAATCCTAAGTTGTTTACATGAGGACACTGTACTGAATCATTTCATTAACAAATTCATATCTTAAATTTTGAAATACTTGGCCAGTGTATAATCTGTTAATGTCCTCTACTTTTTGGTAAGGCAGTGGTTTAATAATTGATGGAACATTTGATCAATGACAGGCAACTTAAGAAATTACTATAGCGGGTTAGCGTTATCTTTGTCAGCTTCCACCATGGCATACCATGGCCAGAGCCAAAAAGTGCAGAAGGTGCTGGTGCAGCACATCAGCCTCATCTTCAGATACTTGTAAAACAGATATCGGACTCAGGTGTGGCCCTGTGAGCAAGTGAATAAGTGGATAGAGGGCTAGCTATATCATTGGTTTTGATGAGTATAGGAACCGTATATTAGATGATGCAGAAGAGAGTCATCTAAAACAAAGTCAAGAGAATGACTGGGTTGGATCATGCTAAAAGGAGGTAACAGTACCCTTCTCCAAAGTGTCTCCAACTAGAAATGACTAATGAACTGAGAAATTGTTGAGAAGGCAATACAGCTTGTGTTTTTCAGGTGTCCTTTGTTGGGAGTATGGTTTTTAAACATTTATTCATATTGTTTTGATTACCTTTGTGTTATTACCAGATGACAATAAATGCTGTGGGACTGTTTTTATTTTAAGAAAGAGAAGAAGCGAGTGAGGGAAGGGAAGGGAAAGGAAGGAAGGACTCTAAAACTGAAAAAAACAAAATCAATGGCACCAGATTGTTAAGCAGAATGCCTAGTAGTCAATAGGATGGAGTTACAGGTACTGACTCTTTTTTCACATATTAAGTGGGAACAAACTTGAAAAAGATTACTCAGACTCTGAAATAAGTTTATAATAAATCCTCAAATCTGTAATTTTCTTTATTTTTAACTGGACCTTGAGGTACAAACAGGTCAAACACTGTCACTTGTTAGCAGGCATATAAACAAATAGAGATTGACTTGTTAAAGTTGAAGTGATGATTTACTAATTAACAAATACTTCTTCCTTTAGGCTGCAGTACTTTGCACGGGGCCTGCAGGTTTATATCAGACAACTTCGCTTGGCTCTCCAGGGTAAAACGGGCGAGGCCTTAAAAACAGATGAGGTAGGAATACTGGGTCACGTCTCATAAGGAAATTTTTATAATAGCCACCGTTTATTATAAATTAGACTGAACTCATACATTGAAATGTAACATTCAATTTTATTTGAAGTGGTGATACAAGTGTATGTTGAGATATATGATGTTAGAAGATTGTTTACATACTTAGTTGCTAAGTTATATTTTTATCAATATTGAAATACCTTGCCCTGGCTGGTGTGGCTCAGTGGGTTGAGTGCTGACCTGCAAACCAAGGAGTCACCGGTTCAATTCCCAGTCAGGGCACATGCCTGGGTTGTGGGCCAGGTGCCCAATAAGGGGCACATGAGGAGCAACCACACATTGAATGTTTCTCTCTCTCTCTTTCTCCCTCCCTTCCCCTCTCTAAAAGTAAATAAATAAAAATATTTTTTAAAAAGAAAAAAGAAATATCTTGGATGCGTCTAACATTTACGAACAGTGTTTGTTACCAAACTTAGATACATACCAGTATTTCACTAGGGCCTCATTAGCAGCACATGTTGTTTAAATATTTGACTGGCAGTTGTCATATTTTTAATTTCATCTTTTCAAAATCCAAATATTAATGTACATTAGGAAAAAAGATTCAATTGCCAATTCTATACCAAACTATATGTGTGTTTGTGTTGGGATTCTTGGTTCTCTGATCTCATCTGTTTTGATCACTCTTCATCCCAGTCCTAGTCAAATATATTATATTTTCATCATGTTTTACTGTAACTTAAACTGATTATTTTTTAAACAACTCCTGTGTGCATATAACCTGCTCCTTACTCATTTGTTTTTTCAGGTATATTGTACCTAACACTTTAATGTTCTAACCTGTCAAGGGAACAGAAAGATTATTTGCTTCCTTTGCCACCTCTACACTGGCTTAGAGTTTTAAAAAAATAAAAAGAGAAAAAGAAGTAATGATTCTGAAAGAGAAGTGTAATTACTCTATTTCTGTAATGGTAATGGACTATGCATTGTAAAAGTTAATGGCATTTTAATTTTTGTTTTCCTTTTGCAGAACAAGATTAAAGTTGTTGCATTGAAAATAACAAATAACATCAATGTTTTAATCAAGGTAATGTCTTCCTTTCTTACCTAGTCCTCCCAGTCAGCTAGACAAGCAATGTTCAAGTTTCGAACTACTTAAAAATGTGCAAAAGAAATACTTGCTTGTTGACTTAGTTTATTAAAGTTGATAAATAATGATATCACATTTAGGAAAAACTTAGCTTCGGTTTCATAAGTGTTGTGCACAAAATGACATTAATAAGGAATAGGTGGAGGTTTTAACAAAATTGTCCTTGTTTACTATTTATTCTCCTACAGCCTTTTTTAGGTCCTTAGTCACCAGCACAAGAGCAAGATAAATTAAAGCCTTCTTTCCTTGAATTTATCTTTACGATGTCTCCCTGTTTGTTACCCTCACCACCACGCCCCACACCATGTACTTAGGAATCTTGTCTTACTTTGTCTCTTCAGGATCTCTTCCACATTCCCCCTTCTTATAAGAGCACGGTAACATTATCCTGGAAACCTGTACAGAAGGTTGAAATTGGGTAAGAAATATATTTAAAAGTGATTTAAGTGTTCTAATATTTATAATTTATAAATATAAAAATCTGAACTCATGTTAACATATACTATATAAAATGGTACATTATTAAATGATTCTTAATAAGATGTGAAAATGTGACTGCTGGAAGCTTGACTTAAAATATTAAATCTAATTCCAGTACTTATAAAATAAATTGGTGGAAGACAACCCTGGAATTTCCGCCTTGTTTGTATTCCTGTGGCATAACTAGACTTTCTGACAAGTTTTACAACATGGGTTACTTGCATATAGTCTTTGAAGCTACAAATTCTAGATTACTTGAAAGTCTTGTAAATGCTCTCTGACAATGTCTGCATAATGAAAGCACAGTTAATTTGATGACATCAAAATGTTACTTCCTTTATTCTAATGTGACTATCTTTAGGATATCTTTCATAACTGATAATGCTAAAATATAGGAGTAGTGGTGGCCTCTGGTATAATTTTTTTAATTGCTGCTCTTTTTATTGTTATAGGCAAAAGAGAGCCACTGAAGATACAACTTCCGGTTCACCGCCCAAGAAATCTCCAGCAGGACCAAAAAGGGATGCCAGGCAGATTTATAATCCTCCTAGTGGAAAATATAGCAGCAACCTGAGCAACTTTAATTATGGTGAGCGTTTCCGTTTGGGTACAAGCAATATGAGAGATTAGGCAGAAATTGTGTTGTATTTGGTTTTTATTATCAATTATGTATAGTATCATAGCTCTTTTGTGTGATCTTTCTGAATTAGCTTGGGAAACTAGAACTGTTGGAAAAACAATTGATTTTATTACTTTCTGGCCCACTTTTGCGGGCTCATTGAACTGAGCATGCAATACTAAGCACTTAAAAAAGAATAATATGGCTCTCATATTCAGAAGAGCCAACAGAAAAAAAAAGAAAGGAAGTTAGCATGAACCATTCATTACTGGTTTTCCCTGTTTTGGCTTCAAGGCAAGACGGTCTGTGCATTCTCCCTCAGGGATAGAGCCATAGCTTCTGGCAAATGAGGTATTAATGAACCCTCCTGGACCTTGTCAGCCTACTGCTTGTCAAGGACCTTGTCAGCCATCTTCTGTACTGTTTCAAAAGGAGAGGTCATAGAAATGGAGTCAGATTTTACAGTATCATCTGGCAAGGAAGATGTGTCCGATTGTGGGCTCTCCCTCTGTCCAGAGTGGGTCCTCCTGTCAACTAGCTATTAGCGTTAGAAGAGCTTCCCACCAGTCCATTCTCTCCCAGAGCTATTGAATGAGAAGTGAAGTTTGTTTCTCATTGACTTATACCCTCATAGATCCTTTCAAAGAAGAATGGATGAAAATATCACTACCTCAGCAGATCTTGTTTAAGACAAAGTTTAATAACAATCAGAAATGCTTGTGATTGGCCTCGATTACCAATCAGGATTAATTCTGCAGTACAGGATTCCCCCACTATTCAAAAGTGGAGTGTTCCTATGAAACCTTTCATAAGCTAAAATGGAGTAAAGTGAAGCCATTATTTATTTATATGGAAAAAATTTTGAGCCTTGCCAGACCTAAAAAGAACCCAACCAGATGACACACAAAACATAAATACGAGTAATACTACCATATGGTAAAAGCAGGAATGATACAATAAATACACACCATGCTTTGTACATTCATCAGTGTACTCAAGCACTGCACTTTTTATTACTGCATGCCAACTAAAACATCACTTTGCTACTGGTAGAACCAATAGTAACTGGCAGCTTTCAAGATTCTCTCCATGTAAAGTAGTACAAATGGTGGACAAAGTCAGGTTCAGTGCACACAGTATCTTTATTTCATTCACCATGATCAAAATGCTGAATTACATCCAGTTTTATTCTAAGCATAGCACCTTTACAAACTCTCATAGGTTTTTCTGATACTTTAGGACACATCTTCCTCAGGTATGCAGAGAACAGAGATAAAGCACAGGTGCTCACAGACATGGTTCAAAGCTCTGGCAGCTTGAAACAGAGATGCCGAATGTAGTTCCTAGGGAAGAAGCTTGGTAGAGCCACTGTCACTACTGATTGCACACTGCCTCTGTTATGGCTCACCGCAGAAAAAACACTCGATACTAGCTTTGCTTTTTGCCTTTTTCTTTGAGGCAACTTTAGTCTGGGAAAGATCACTGAACTCCTACTTAGGTAACACTATGTAAATGTGTAACTCTGCTTCTTTTCTTACCTGAATAATGTGGATAACAAATAAGAGGGGAATAAATTTCAAGTAAGAACGTTGTGAAAGCATTTTGTAAATAGATTCTGTGTTACTTCATTGCACCAAATATCGTCCTCTATCACTTGTATGATTTAATGTGGTGTCTTAAAATCAGCTGTTATCTCAGACACTATCTTCATTTGATTTAATGAAAGTAATCAAGAGCTACAGCAATACATAGAGATTTGTGATCCTTCACTTGGGCAAGTCAGTTACTCTTGAGTTTCCATGAGGATTTGGACCTGTGCCTGATAGAATCGTCTGATATAATGCACATGGGAAGAGATGTGGAAAACGCAAAGCCTTAGATTGTATGTGATTTTTAACTATTAATGTGAAAAAGCTGTTTTGTTTTTCTTTTATTGATTCCAGAGAGAGGGGAAGGGAGTGAGGAAGAGAGGGGAAGGGAGTGAGGAAGAGAGGGAGAGAAACGTCAATGGCACACGCCTCAACTGGGGACCGAACCCGCAGCCCAGGCCTATGCCCTGACTGGGAATTGAACCCCATAACATTTCAGTTTGTGGGATAATGCCCAACCAACTGAGCCACTCTGGCCAGGGCGAAAAAGAGCAGTTTTACCATGACCTGGCCTGCAACCCAGGCACGTGCCCCAATTAGGGAATCGAACCAGCGACCCTTTGGTTTGCAGGCCAACGCTCAATCCACTGAGCTACACCAGCCGGGGCACAAAATCTATTCTTAAAAAGACCAGAAAACATTCCCCCTCCTCCAACGTTTGAGGCAACATTAACATCTCAGAAAAAAAATGAATCATGCTTCTCCTGTATTCCTGACATATTGTCAGTTCCCTAAGGACAGGCATAAAAAAGGTGAAAACATTCTGAAGTAGAAAGGCCCACCGATTCTCATCTCTAGTACTGCAAGAATACCTCTAAGTGGGTAACATTCTGCTTCTAAACATAAAAACAAGCAAAAAATTTACACCTATTTTCTAATGAATCAGAGTCTGCAATTCAATTTATGATAAGCACCCCAGTTACTAGTTGACTCCTATAAAAATATTAAAATATTTCTCTGGGTTGCATGCTGTAGCTCTTGATTACTTTCATTAAATCCAATGAAGATAGTATCTGAGATAACAGCTGATTTTAAGACACCACATTAAATGATACAAGTGATACAGGACGATATTTGGTGCAATGAAGTTTAACTCCAGGAGTTACTTACAACTTCAGTTCTGTATTTATGCCTGTTGTCTTTTGTGTCTGGTATTACAGTATTTTATTTTATTTTTATTTTTATTTTGTTTATTTTATTTTATATTTTAAAGATTTTATTTATTTTACTCTTAGACAGAGGGGAAGGGAGGGAGAAAGAGCAGGAGAGAAACATCCATGTGTGGTTGCCTCTCTCATGCCCCCTACTGGGGACCTGGCCTGCAACCCAGGTATGTGCCCTGACTGGGAAATCAAACCAGTGACGCTTTGGTTCACAGGCCGACACCCAAACCACTGAGAAACACCAGCCAAGAAATATTTTAATATTTTTATAGCCATACTGGCAAAAAATGGATTGCAATACTGACATAATAGGAATTTTTCAAGTATCCAACATATGGATCCAAAAATGGCAACACCATTTATTGCTACTAATAAGATTGCTGCAGTGAGGAAGTTTAAAAGTTCAATGAAGAGATTAGATTTCCGGAATTAGAAGTTTGAGAGACTTAATTCATTTATATACGATGAAAAGTCCAGTCTTGCTAGTAACGTCAATCAGTCTTCCTCACTGGAAAGACTCCTCTGAGGAATACTTCTCTGGATCTAAAAAAGAGACTAGCCAGTGAATCAAAGACTTACTCTACCATATGATGCAAGTGACTCGATTTTTTAGTAACCCAAACACTATGTATATACATCATCACCTTTTAGCAGCACCTCTGAGAAGCTCACATAGCTGATAAACCAGTGAGAAGAGCTGTCAGCATTTATATCTACATTTTTCTGAGTCGTGGTACTTGAAATATGATCAAAACAAATTGCCTATCCACTGCTTTTCAAAATTTGGTCATTGATAGTTTAAGATATTTTGCATTTATGTCACAAACTTTTGAAAGCCAGTGGCTTTAATTTGTTAATTTCATATTAAGTATATAAACTTCAATTGTTTTATTAATTATCTTTACTTGGATAATTAAAGAACTAATAAATAGTTATAATTGAGTACCCACTATGACTGTATTTTGCACCTTGCTATATGTTCTTTGATACATATTTTGCCCAGGTTTTATGTACAAATTGTGTCTGTGGATGGTGTAGCAGAATACCAACACTACTTTTAAAAAGTCTGCTGCTGTGTTCATAGCTCAGAGCCTCATTTGTTGTGTCACGAAGTCCTGAGCAAGACCTAAACCCTTGTTCGCTTTTTCGTAGAGCAGAGAGGAGCCTTCAGGGGAAGTAGAAGTGGCCGAGGTTGGGGAGCACGAGGAAATCGTAGTCGGGGAAGACTCTACTGATTAAAACATCATTCTTCAGCATCGTCATGAGCTTAATGTACTTAAATTCTACTACTCATTGGATTGCCGGGGATGTCCCTTTAAGAGGACTGCTGCCTTCAGCTAAAAACTTAAATGTTCTTTATACCTTTGTATGTATGATCTACTTTTGTAATAGACCATGGTTGTGTCCAAGGTAAAACCACAGCGATATTTTTGGATGCTTTGTGCGCAATCTTGTTTTTGCAATGTCATCATTCTTCAGACTTCATATTGTGAATCTTTTACTTTTAAACATCTTAATAATTTGTTGAGAGTTCAAGTCTAAAATATAATGAAATTCAGTCTTTTTGATAAAGATCATCAGTTTTGAAAGATTACTGATTTTTTCCTCCCCTGTCCTTTGTTTTTACCCACAATATATGGAGAAGAGTAATGGTCAATCTTAACATTTTGTTTTCATTATTTTTTAATAAAGCTGCTAGGCAATGGTTCAGCATTCCTACCTAGTGTCCTAAGAGCAAAATATTTATCAGCTTTCTTAAAATGTACAAACAACATTACATTTTTAGGAGAAAGTAAGCTGCTTCACACTGCTTACTTAACTCTTCTCCATATGTTGTGATAAAAACTTTTGAATATGGGATCTTACTATTTGAATAGGAATGTGTATGTGTAATATACATACATACATAAGCATATATATGTGTGTGTGTGTATATATGCATGCTGTGAAACTTGACTGTACAACGTAAATCATTTTTTAAAATTTTAGGAACAGGTAATCTTTGACATGGTGATTATCCTTTTGAGGCTGAATCCATTATTAACTTGTTACCTAGGTTTTCCTCCCATTAGTGAGGGATTCTGAGTCAGTTGCACTTACATGATTATTGTTATTTAAAACTAAAAAAAGAAACAAAGGCTGCATTTTCAAAGATGAGTCTGGAGATCCCTGTTGAAGAAATACAGGCAAAATACTGAATCTGATGTACATATAGGTTTCTACAGGATGACATAGAATAGTTTAGAATTTGGGGATTTAATAACCAGGGCAATCCAGGAAAAATGACTTGATAACATGCTGTACCAATAATGAGGGATGCTCTCTGTTTGCTTTTGCCACTTTGAAGATTTTAACTTCTCAGGTTATTAATCAAATTATTGTATAAGTTAGCCAATAGAATCTTTAGGTTAAAACAACAGATGGGGGGTTTGTGGAGTGTTTAATGTCATGGGCATTTTTAGTAGTATTAGGCCCTTTGCTCTGCGTTTGAATGTTTCATATATTTTTGTTCCACAGTTAATCTTCCCTCCCCCAAGTTTGCTATTCAAATCCAATGCCTGAATGACATTTTCTAGTAGTTTGACATATTTTTTGAAGAATAGTTTGTGATTCCAATGCAGGTGTCTTCATTACTGTTAACCTTTACATTGGGGAGAAAGCAAAGCCCCTTTGTTAGAATTACTGCATATGTTTATGGGAAAAAAATTTTTTTGAAGACTAGAATTATACAAGTGAGCAAAAGAAGTTGGTCAGCTTGACTATGGAGTGCTGGCAATAATCTAAACATTCCAAAAGACAATGAGCTGAAGCTAAGCTCCCTTGGAATCTGAACAGACATAGGAACACGGAATTGCCATTTGAAAACTGTGACCAGGTAGTCTGGAGCTCAGAGGCAGATCAGCCAGTAGCCTAAAGCCATTTCAAGTATAGGAACTATATTGGGATTATAGTTATATAAATTTGAACATTAAGTGTAACTTCCTCTCTTTCTTTTTTTAAGAATATTTGTAAACTCAAAGGTAAGCAGAATTGACTCTACTTCTTCAAGTTTGATACTGAGTTAACTGTGTTTCTTTCTTTACCTCCTCATTGTTCTCCTTCCCTTTCCTAAGGCAATAAATAGTGCACAACTTAGGTTATTTTTGCTTCAAAAATTTGAATGAAAAACTTCGTCATAATTTCTTTTTGCAAGACACCTGTTTATCACCTTGTTCAAAAGTAAATGTTCCCTTATGCTTTTGAAATAAATTTCCTTTTGTAATTTTGTTTTGTGTCTTGATGTGTTATGATTATGGTAGCTTCAGGTCCTTGGAGATTCATTAAACAGTCATGGATTGCTTTTCATTTGCCAAGCAGTGTGTCAGACCATGAAAATACAAAGATGGACAAGCTGCTGCTCTGCCCTCAAGGAGTTCAGTCTTGCAAATTACCTTTAATTTTTATCCTTTTGGATTTGTATTTAAAAGCTAATGATAGAAGGATTTGGTTCTTTTAATCAAAGTAAAACAGATACTTGCCAAATCATGAAATATTGCCATCCTCAAGTAAATATGCAAAGCAAGTTGGAACTTCTTAATTAGACTACCAGTCTTTATTAAAAAGTTTTCCTGAAGTAGCACCAAAAATGGTTGGGAGTATCCCAAAGACAGTTGAAATCAATCGTAGTAAGATAATTTCCCTTAGTGGTCACATCCTATAGCTTTAATACCACCTATATGCTGAGGACTGCCAAATTTGTGTCCATAATTTCTTGCTTGGAGTTTCACAATAACCTAATATTGATCTTCCTGCTATTAACACTTGTCTCTGTACAGCCTGTTCTAAACAGCAGCAAAGAGAACATCCACTCTTCTACTTGAACCTGTTGAATGGCTCCTCATTTCAGAATAAAAGTTAAAAATATTGCTGTGGCTTTTAATTTCTGACCTGCTGCTCTTCCACTCCATCATGCTGCCCAAATCAGTTGGCTAGGCAGATGCACTCTTGCTTAGTCTTTGCAGTAGCTGTTCCCTCTAGCCATTCTTCCTTGTGTCTGCTTGCCTAACAATCTCCTTCAGATCCTCAGAGATCGCCTCAAAGAATCCTATTTCATGTTGCAGTGCCCCTTTCTATCCTGCCAAGATCCAGATCCCCCTTACCTTACCATATGTTCCCCGGAGCATAAAATGCACTTACATATTCATTCTCTGTCTCGCCCTGGTAAAATGTGATGGGATATTTTAATACTACAAAGGTAAGGATTTTTGATGTTCACTGGTAACCCCAATCATCTAAAAACAATGCTTGGTACTGTAAGCTTTCGGTAAGTCAAAGGTAGTGTTTTAGGCTCTGAGCATATAGTAGTGATCAAGACAGACAAACGCAGGGAGTTCACATTTTATTATGCAGAGCCTAAGCTGATTTCTCAGAGTCGTGAGTGTGATGAGGACACTGAGGCATTCTAATGTGAGCATGTGTAAGATAGCTAACAGAATGGTTAAAAAAGCCTCTGAAGAATGCATTTGAACTGAGACCTGGATGGTTACTTGGAGTCAACCTAATGAACATTTCAAGGAAAAGCCTTTGAGATTGAGGCAACAAAACCTACAGAACACCTGGCTTTAAGAATGCCAGGCTGTACGAAAGAATGGGCTATATCTCAAAGTTTGTAGGTTCCTGATCTTGACCCCAGAACTCCTAAATTCCTCATCTATTATGATTGTGAACTATTTTCACTAACTCAACAGGCACCATGCTCTTTCTGGTACTGAGCCATGTTTCCTGTCTAGAATATCATTGTTCCCTGACAGCTTCCCCTCACCCCTTCATCTAGCTAACTAATCATTCAGATTGGACAAGATATGACCACCTCCGTACTCCCTCAGCTCACTATTCTTACCCCCATTTTCAAAACTGTAGGAGGAACTCAAATCAGTTCTCAGTGGGTAGAAAACAGCATGTGATTTAATTTTAGCAAGTGTAATGGAAACATCTAATATATCAAAAACCTAAGGAATTGTACATTTATTCCTAGAAGTTGTAGGTTTATTCCCCAAAACTAATGCCACAAGTAAGAAAATCCAGTAAAATCCTGGTCATCAGAAGAGTTGATATTAGAAATAAGATCTGAGACAGAGCCTAGATAGAGTACTATGCACAGATCTAGTTTGCATTCCTCAGGAGGTAAGTAGAAAAGGAGAGAGAGAGGCAAACAAAAGACAAGGGAATGGTATTCCCATGAGGAAAAACTAAAATTTAGCATAAGTGATGGATAAGATAAAAAAGCACAAACTCATGAAAGGTTTAAGTAGAATGAATTTAGATTTAATCCTAAAATCAGGATATTGAAACTTGGATGTATGGAAGGTAGTAAAAGCTAGGGATGGGGTGGCAGGTATGAACTTTAGCTAATTATAGAATGGTCACAATACAATTACTCCATAAAAACTCTCCTCCCCAAGTGTATTAACAGCTGCAAGGCTTTTGGATAAATTAATGGCTGGTTTAGTCGGTATGAGGAAAATTCTTTTGTGACTCACCATCACACTCCTCAGGGCAGCCCTGGTACCACTGGATAGTTAGGATCCTAGGCTGACTGAACCCTGGGTCTCATCCACAGTAGTCCTCATGCTTCAGAATACCTGATCTACTTGGCAAACTATTTCTAAATGAAAGTACTATGTAGTGTGTGTCCCCTGCCTTCCCTCTGAGCCCCTCTTCACTATGCACATAGCTATTGCAGAGATACACCTGTACAACCCTTCTGCCATAACCAGCTTCCCTCCCTTCAACTCCTCTCAAGCCCCTATCAATTCAAAATTTCTCTAAAGAAATTAACTATAAGTAGTAGGCTGCCAATGATTCCTTCCATTCCTGCTCGAACATGCTACTTCACTTAATCAAGATGAGTCTGTTTCCGTTTCCCCCTTGAATCTAGACTAGCCTTGTTAATTTCTTTGACCAATAGAATGCAGAAGGGGTACTTTGCCAGTTCTGGCCTGGACCTCAAAGAGCCTGGTAGCTTCTACTTTCACTCTTTCACAGCCCTGATCCACCATGTAAGAAGCCTTTGTAATCACCCTGACTGAGCAAGAGGCCCAGCCACCCCTAGACATTTCAGCCACTCCAACTAAAGCACTAAACAAGTGAGCGGACATTTTGAGACATCTCAGCCCCAGCTGAGGTCTCAGCTGAATGCAGCCTTATGACTGAATGACCCCAGCCAACAGCAGGAAGAGAACCACCCAGCTGAGTCTAGCCACAAACTATGAAAATAATATAAATCATGTTTCAAAACTTAAGCTACTAAGACTTAAGTTGACTATGAAGCAAAAGATAATTAACAGAATTAAAACCAGTGTTAACTCTCTCAGGGAAATTTATATCTTAAGTGTTTTCACTAAGAAAAAACAGTATAGAGATTTTTTCTGCAACTTTCAGATAAAATTGGCCAAGGGAGGGAATTAATAATCCAGAAAAAACATTTTATCACTGTCCACTTCCTAGCTTCAAAAATTCTATTACTTTATAATGAGAGTAAGTAAATTAAAGGATCTATTTGGCAGGTTACTTTATCTTCAAAGGCCAAATAAATGCAGTTACAGGTTTTTCTATCACTTGAGAATTAAATTACAATTTAGAGATCAGGAGTTTTGTCAAGTACCATCTTATATTTCTATAGGTTTTATCTAAGCATCTAAAAGAGAAAGTATAATTAAAAAGAAAAAGGAAATATCAAGCCTTACAATAAAATAAAATAAGGTTAACAGGTGATCTATCCAGGTGTAGAAAATAAGTAGCAACAATTTTATTTAGATTAAGATTTTTAATTGTTTTATTTACATAAAATGGGAAATCTACCTTTTATTGGGGGGCAGGGGCTAAAAACTAAGCAAACTAACCACTTAAGTATCAAAGCTTTATCAAAGATAAAAATATATTTGTATATGAAATACATCCTGCCCTCAGATTCTGAGTCTGACTAATTGAACAAAGAATTACTCAAGAATTTAGCTATTCAAAATGTGCAAAGTAATATCACAAAGTAACATGGAATTAATTGCAATATTAGTGTTATAGAAACCAGAAGAGGCAAACAGAAGTTGACGGACTTTTTTACAATCTGGGATTTGAGCTGTACCTTAAATAATATATTCAAAAAAGGAAGAGCAAGGAAAGGAATTCAGGCAGCAAACAGGGTAAGTAAAAGCACTCCGTCACCGTGTGATGCTTAAACAGTTCAGTAAAGGACTAGAAGAGTAGAGTTCAGCAGTGACAACCTGTGCAGGCAGAACTCCAGCATGACCCTCAATGATCCTTGCCCTCATAGAATCTCCCTTGAACATGGGGAGAACACATGAAGGTGATATAGTTCCTGTAATTTATCATGTTATATGGCAAAAGAAATTTTTGCAGTGTCATTAGGATGATTAGTTAATTTGGGGTTAATTAAAAGAGAGATTATCCGAGTGGACCTTATCTAATTACATGAGCCCTTTAATTCTGGGCCTAGAAATCAGAGATTGAAGGAAGCCAAGAGATTTGAGCAGTGGAGGTTCTCCTGCTTGCCTTAAAGGAACACATGCTATATTGAAGGGCCATGTGGCAAGGAATGGTGGCTGGTCTTAAAGTTTAGAGTGGCCACAGTCTGCAGCCAGCAAGAAAATTGGGTCCTCAGTCCTATAATGGCAAAGAACTGAATTCTGCCAAGAACTTGAAAGAGCCTGAAAGAGGCCTCCAAGCTTCAGATGAGGTTGCAGCCGTCATACCAGTCATTTGAGATGCTGAGCAGAGAACCTAGCCACACCATGTCAGATGCCTGACCCATGGAAACTGAGTGAAGTGTGTGTTAGGCCGCTGTATTTGTGGTTGTTACACCACAGTAGAAAACTAATATGGGATCCAAAAGAACAACGGTTATCATTTAGGGAAATTAGAGGTGGACTGTACATTTCAGCTACAGAAGCTAAGATTCTACCCCTTTACAGATTAATTTATGTCAAAGAAATTGCTGATGGGCAAAATATGTGAATTTGGGGCTTCTCTCAAACCCCTCACCATCCTTCATCCAGGCTCAGGTTCAAAGTTGGGTAGAACCGACTCCAAATCTGAGTTCTGTTGCTTATTACCTGTATAATCTTGGTCAAATTACTTAGCCAGCCTATACCTCGTAAATTAGCAAAGATTAATAGGAACTATGCATGTACAGGGACCAGTATACATTAAACACTCAACAAACGTTAGATGTTGATGACTGCCATTGCTTAGCAGCCTTATACACAGGTAAGAGGGTTGACTTCAATGCCTTAAAATAAGATGCAAGGAACAAAGGAACTCCATCACTTGCCATTCTGTTTCAAAACTCTGAAACATTTCTATCTTTGTTAAAACTCCTTGGTATCACATACATGAAACCCTTAACAATCTGCCACCAATCTCACCTTTTCACACTTACTACTTATTCTGCGTGAATCTGCACCTTTGCTCCAAGCCTTTCACCTGGTTGCTCTCTCTTCTACACATGTGCCTGTAATCCTCTATTCCAATTGCCGACCTACCAATATCCCACTAGATTGCGGACTGCTCAGTAGTCATATTTCCATATCAAATGCCTAGCAGAGTACTAGACAGAAGCAGGTAAACCATACATTCATTTTTAATAAAATGAATGTTCATTACTTCTGTCCTCAAGAAAAACTGCTCTCGGAAAGAACAAAAACAAAAACCAATGTTGTGCATTGCTTCCATAGCACTAAGGGGTCTTTAAACACTTAGCAATTATTTTTCTGCAACACACCAGTGTAGGAAGTGGTCGGGCAAAATTCTCATTCTCCTTTTCTCAAAGAGAAAACCAAAAGCATAATGAACCTAAATACAAAATAGAACATAAAGGTAGAAGGGAGCCCTGAAATACCTAAACCGACATATCGAAGCAGAAGTTAGAGCCTAGGCTAGTCGCTTGGACTGTTTGTTGATTCACTAGAGTGAAGTGCTTCTCAAGCTTCAATTTACATACCAGTCACCTGGGACGGTAGTGAAAAGGTCAAATCTGACGCGGAATGGGAGAAGAGCCATGAACGTGCTCTGGTAATAAGCTCCCATGTGATGCCAATACTGCTGCTGGTCTCCTGACCTAGACCTCCAGCCTACAGCCATGCTGCCCAATAACATCGCCGCTAGCCACAGGTGGCTATTAAGTCCCTGAAATCTTGATAGTTCTAAGTTAGCTAGGTTGTAAAGGTAAAATGCATACCGATTTTGAAGACAGTACAAAAAACAAAAAACCTGATTTGTACGAATTTCATATCTAACTTATACTATTTTATGCATAATGGGTTAAGTGAAATGTTATTTCTTTCTTTCTTTTAAATTGCATATGTGGCTCGTAGCCCACATTGTATTACAGGACAGCGCGGCCCTAGACTGACAACCGTCCGGATTCTGAAGCTTCCGCTACTATGAGGCTTTAAGAATCAAAGATAATACATCTATTCCCTTAGGCGCTTCGAAAGCATACCTTTTATTTCTCAACTATTTTACACGACCAGAAATAATAAGATAAAAACTAAGCTTGTATTTAAAAGTGTGTGTGTGTATTCACACACTCCTGAGTGCTCTCATTTTGGCATGGGCTGCACATAAAACACTACTTTTTTCTCCCTGTGGTTCCCACGCTCCGAGATCGGATAGCACACAGGAAAACAACAAAAAAGTAGTGTCCGACCTGAGACCAGGCTGGGCCAGCCGCCAGAGGCCGCGCTTTCCAGTTGTCCAAACCTAGGTTAAGAAAGCCGGTCGAAGGCGGCTGGCGCCACCTCGGCTCCTCCTCCTAATCCAAAACCGACCTCCCCAAGATGGCGGTCGGCGGAGCCCCGCTTCCGCTTCCGGTGTGAGCGGCCGGGCCGGGGGCGGGGGCAAGATGGCGGCGGCAGTAGGGGTTCGCGGCCGGTGCGAGCTGCCGCCGTGCTCTGGCCCAGGCTGGCTTCTCAGCCTTTCCGCCTTGCTGAGTATGGCGGCTCGAGGGGCCTTCGCCACCACACACTGGGTCGTCACGGAGGACGGGAAGATCCAACAGCAGGTAGCAGCGAGGGCACCCCTCTCCGCCCGCGCCGACCCTAGTGCTGGGGGTGATACCCGAGCCAGATCCCTGGCTATTTGGCTCCGCGCGGCTCCGCCCCCGACCCACCTTCCCGAAGTCCCCGCGCCCCTGCCCGGAGGACCCCGCGCCACCCCTTCCCCATTTGTGCCCTGGTCCTCGCCTTGGCCGCATATAAGTTCTCAAGCTTCACCCTGGGGCCGCGCGCTGCGTGGGAGAGTCGCCCGGCTGCGGGGGTTCGGTCCTTGGGAACATTTTCTCGCGCTCGGGCTTTGGAAACCACAGATTTGTTTTCTCTGCCTATGTTTGATACCCCTCGGACCCACGCGTCACCAGCACTCCCAGAGGAAGGGGAAAGCAGGCGGGGACGCCGGGTCCCAGGGTGGTGACAGCTTCGGCACCTATAGGCAGTGGATCATTCATTGCTGCTTCCTCCAGTCTCCTCTCCCACTTCCTGGCATTCGTGTCCGGCTGTGGTGGTTTTAGCTTGTACAGTTACCCAGGTGAACAGGGGCCCGTTAGAGACAACACACACTCTCCTTCCGAAGGGATGCCTGAAGATACCTCTGGTGGCGTTGCCTGCATCTTTTCAACTGTAACTGCCCTCCTTTCCCAGTGTACTTCGCATTGTTTCTTAATGTAGCTGCTGTGACGGTGCAAGAGGGACATGGGATTTCCTGGATTCTTGTGCTTAAGCTAATTCCTGCTTTTCTTACATAACTTTATGATTACTTACATTTTGTGGATGCTGATGGAGTGGAGTACATTTGTGCGTGTCTGCTACAGAAACTTGGTAAACTTAATGAATTTCAACACTTAAAAGCAATCCTGAAAAGTTCAGCAAACATTTAGAAAGTGAAGTGTGTGCCCCATGCAGTTTAGCCCACTGGTCTCAAATGTATTCATTGTGTGAAATTACTGGACCTTTGGGTTATGGGTAATGAACGGTGATAGGAACACAATGCAAGGTTTACTTTTGTGTGAAGTGAGGTTCACATTTACATTTGCCATGGAATTTACGTTTTATTTCAAGTATAATGAATGAGTTAAACAAAATAGTTTAAAGTCAGCATTGATATTGGTGAGTAGTTTTGGCAATCTGAGAAAAGACTGACTTCCTATTATTGGTGGCATTTTCTCTATACCTAACTTACTTTAGGAAAAAAATTCCTTTTGTTGGCCATACTAGCTGAGATTTAATAAATACAAGTTTCAGAAACCCTAGAAAACACTGCAAGTTCACCTCTAAGGAAAAATTTGAAATCTTACATGAGCCCCGGTTACTTCCACCCTTTTGTTTGCTCAGTTTTCCTTAAGGCTCTCACTGAGACGTGGAATTCATTCATTCTTGCTGCAATTTGGGGAGCCCTTCTCCTATTGGCTCTTCTGCAGTATTGTTTCTGACCACAGCTATTTATACTCCATGACATTGATTTCTCCTTCCCAGTTAGGTGTCCTGCCACTCAACTGAGAAAGTAGCCCATCTGAAAACTGAAAGGTGGTAGAAAAGTATCACCTATATGCTGAACGTGGCAGTTGGAAAGTGGAATCTGATTTGGTCTTTGTTTTTTAACAACTTCCTTCTTTGTGCACATTGGATATCTGTTTTAGTGGTGAAAGGTAGATGTTGCCTCAAAGAGAGAAATCTAAAAAATTTTGTGGATTTCTTTCTGCAAAGTCACCCCTGCAGTAAGTAGTTAGGTTTAAAGTTTGGAAAGCAAGATTTCTTTACTACATACCTTTTTAAATGATCCTGTTCAGTGAATTTTCCAATATTTTGCTACATAACATTTACATAAGCGCAGGCAACCATAAACATTTATACTGAAGAAATAAAGTGGGTGACTATATTGTAAGAATAAGAGGCTAGGGAATGAAAGTTGGATTTAATCAAAGAAAATGCAGCACGTATAGAGTTGAATACCATGGTCAACTTCTGAGTTCCACTATGATAGCACTGTGTGCATTTGCCCATGCTGCCCTTCCAGCAATAATTTGAATACAGGCTAAATCTAAACCTCAATTACAATTGTGATTAATTATCACACTTGGATATACTTACTAAAAAACTGAAAGACCCCTTTAGGACGTAGATTTGAGTATACTGCAGATCTATCCATACATTCAGAAACATAATTAAAAGCTTAGTATATATATTGTGTCCTGTTAACATACCAAATTCCTTGTTACTTGTTTTTGGTTATACTGAGTATGATTTTGGTTTTAGTTTCCTCATATCAAGGAAGAGGCTAAGGGCAAATTGAAATAGCAGATTTTAGGAGACTGGAGTGACAAATATCTTTTGAAACTCTTCACCTGATAGTTAAACCTGTTTAATTTATATCTACTAGCTCATTTCCATAGTGAATGTGGAGAAGTACTTATGAATTAAAAATCTGAATTGCCCAAAATACCGACTTAAATAGGGGCATTTGCCATCATTATAATTAAAGCTTAAAGTACAGTAAGTAGTTCTTCCCAGGAGGAGGGAAAACTCGTTTGGTTTTCTATTTCTAGCTTTAGCAGATGATAAAGATAGGCACCCACAAGTTAGATGCTACTGACTTGTGAACATGCGTATGTATTGGAAGCCTTAGATCTGCAGAGCGGTTGAAATGGGAATTCAGTCAGAGCCAGGAAGCAGCCTTCCTCCAGGCAGCTTCCTCACAATCAAAGCTGGGGCTGCGTCTGGCAGGAGCAGGTGTCTGATACTTGCATGACGGCTCAGGAAATTGTTCCGTTTCACAGTTCCTGCTCCAGTTAGGAAGCATATCTTCATTGTTTTTAGGTTCCATGTTTACTGTGCTGCCGCTGAACTCCCAGGAGCATTGTCCAGGAAATCCTGGAGCCTCCATTCACTAAGTTCATTTCCCACCGAGGTCAGGGGATATCTTTTTAAAAAGGCCTCTCCTCTCATTCCCTCCAGCTTTGTGCTTTTCTCCAAGCTTTGGGCTTTGGGATACTTCTGAACCATTAGTGCCCCTGTGCCTAAAAATTAGACCCTCTAATGTTATGTAACCAGGGTCCATCCTTAACTTGGAGTCCATGGACTTGAGGAATGGGCTATTACAACCTAGTCACTGGGAGGATCTACAGTGTGTATAAATCAGGCCAATGGATCTTTGATTGACTTCATTGTGAAGAACAGGCTTCAAGATAAACATTTTCTGTTTGTTTGTTTCATTCTTTTTGCTTAATTACAAATATAGAAACGTCATTTTCTATTTTTGTCAAAAGTGTCTAGCAATTCACTTGCTTTGGAGATTGAATAAACTTACGAATTAGCCTAAGAGCCTAGCTACTATGTATCACATCATTTCTGTGGGAAAAATAATGTTCTCTGTTCTAAATTACCAGCTAACAGATGGACTTTTGAAATGTTACTAGTTTCTTTGTTGCAGACTTATTGAATCAAGAAGTCATACTACTAGCACTGGATTCACTGCCTCTGGGTAGTCTTTCTTCATAAGTCCTCTGAAATGTTAAGTAAATAGAATATCATCTTTTCCAACTCTTTTAAAACATTAGAACATTTATTTTCTTGGCTGCTGTTTCACTCTCCTCCAATCTTAGAATAATAGAATTTTAGCTTTGGAAAAATTCTTTAAGAATATATTGTACAGCCATGGCTGGTGTGGCTCAGTGGATTGACCACCAGCCTGCGGACTGAAAGATTGATGGTTCGATTCCTGGTCAGGACACATGCCTGGGTTGTGGGCCAGGCACCCAATTGAGGGCGTGCGAGAGGCAACTAATCAATGTCTTTCTCCCTCTTTCACCCTTCTTTCCTCTTTCTCTAAAAATAAACAAATAAAATCTTAAAAGAAAAAAAAAGTTGTATAACTCATAGGCGAGAAAGTCACCGAAAGTTACACAACTAATGAATGATATTTAGTCATAACAATCAGTAAAAATGTATTTATCTGCACTAGCATACACGTGAGCACTTTGTAATCAGTAAGTTTGCAATGTTATCCTCCCCTCCCCCAACACCTACAAATGAAGGAATAGAAAGAAAAATAAAAGCAAAAATGGAAATAATGAAGTAAATATCTTCTCTTTTCCAGTTTGCTTTACCTCCGCATCATGTTTTGTGGTGACTTCAAATTAGGGATGGGTGGGCAGGGGAGTGTCCCAAACACATGTGAATTAATTTGGGGGTTACTTAATCATTTTGCCTTCTATCAGGCAAAAGTCATAGGAGTACAGATCCTTTTAACTGCTCAGAACAAATGAGGTTTCTGACAAAACTGATCCCCTGAAGCCTAGCAACCTTGGCAAAGAACAGTTCTCTGATAAGCAACTATTTCACTAGCTATACTTCTAAAACGGAGCTATCAGATTTAGTTGGACAGACAGGCCAAATCTTTATCTGTTGGTTTTTAAAAGCTTATAAGCGAAGGAGTGGCTTGATTTTGATCATGTCTTAAGTAATTTGGTTAATCTGGGAGAGAGCATCCATATAGTACTATGAAGCTGACAGCTTTGTTTCAGAGCTTTTCAAAACTAAACCCATCTTTTTGACATGGAGTACTGTTTCCTTGCTTATACACTTCAGGGATTTACTTGGACCTGAGAGGTCATGGTGGTTATTCACTAACTTGCCAGGTACCCGCTGAACCCTTGTAATTTGTCCTAGATTTGGGCATCGAAGTGATTCTTATGTAATCCATTATTTCTAGATATTTCCACTATTATTTTTCTTATAAATTCACCAGGTATTAACTCTGCTTATACTGTAGAGTAGTTCGTAGAAACTTGGAAATGTGCAGAGATAAATTATAACTTTAATTACTTTTCCTGATTATTTATTGAACAGTATTTATTGATTGCTTACTTTTTGCTGGTTTTTTTCCACTGGCTACAGTGACACAAAATTCTAATTTTTCTTCAGCAGTGAGCAAAGCACAGCTTCTTAACTTCCCCCCATCCCCCCGCCCACCACCTGGCCCTCCTTACTCCACTTATTTTCTAGATCAGTGGTTCTCAAACTTTACACAAAAATAACCTGGGTTCTTCCCTAAAATGCATATTCCCAGGCCACTTAGAGTGTCTAATTCAGGAGGTTGGTGGTAGATCCAAGATTCTACATTTTTATCAAACTCCTCAGGAGATTATGATGCAGATGAGCCACAGATCGTTCTGAGAAGTTTAGTTTTCAATATTGCTCGACCTCCAGCTTCTGTTCGAGCCTTCTCTTTTTAGGCTTTACATATACCTGAACAGTCTCACCCTTTCTCAGAACTTAAGCTGCCATGTATATGCTGAGAATATGCACATTTCTTTCAACAGCTCACTTTTTTTTTTTCCAGAGTTATAATGGATTCAAGACCTCTACTAACTTTTAATTCCACATGAATGTCCTCTAGGTACTTCAGGTTTCATAGGACCAAATCTGTACCATTTTACTCCTGCTCCTGTGTCATGCTCTATTTTCCCAAATTCAGTGAAAGATAGCACCATTCACCATCTGTCCATTTGCCACAACAGAAATTTAGTTGTCTTCTTTAATTTCTCCCTCTCCCCTATTCCTTACCAACATCTTTCAGTTTTACTTTTCTCTTTATATCTTCTTCCCATAGCCACTATCATTACTGTCATTCAGTAATGAAAATTTGAATTATAAAGATAAAGCATGTCATTGTAAAAATAAAGTCTAACATTTTTGGAGTATTTAAAGTAATAAAGTGAAATCCTTCCATCTGTACCCACTCTCACTCCCTGAAGAAAACTATTTTTAATAGTTTGGTACATATCTCAAGTTATGGTCCAAATTCTTTAACATATCTTATGATCTGACCCTTCCTTCTCTCTAGCTTTATCTCTGCTTCTCCTTGAGAGCCCCACCCTCACTCCAGAATATACACACATACACACTTAGCCATACTTTTGTCAGTGTCCCCAAATATGCTCTGTTCCTATTTGTTTCTGGCTCTTTGCACATACTCTTCCCCCAAGATATCACAACTCAGCTAACTTACACTCTTCTTTTTAACTTAAACATCACTTTCACAGGGAAGCTTCTGTAATGCCCACATTTGAACAAGTTCTGCCTTCTGTTTGCTTTCAGAGTATCCTGTGTTCCCTTAGGAAAGCTTTTCCCATACCATGTTGTGTCCGTTTACTTACGTTAAAGCCCTACTAGGCTACCACCTGATCCGTGAAGGGAATGGCTATATCCATCTTCTCTCACACTGCTTAATCACATAGGCGACAATAGTATCTGTTGAATGGATGATGTAAGAGCAGAGGTTCCTGCCTTTTAGGAATTTACCATCGTCTGAATGAAGCCTTACCATACTCATTAATGTGATAGTTGTCTGGAGGCCAGTCTAAAGGAAGCCTCAGACTTCCAGGAACCAACCCTTAGGCCTTCAGAAAAGGCGCTGTACATGGGTGAGAAGGGCCATAATTTCAGAGATTACTCTTGCCTGTCTGCAGTGATCAGGTTGTGAGTGCTAGGGAAGTCATCCACTTTGTCACTGATGTTGTATCCAAAAAGTCACCTTTATTGCTCGGAGATGAAAAAGTATGGAGAAGCAACAAGAGACAAGAAAATAGAGACAAACAAGAAAAGCAGAAAAAAAGAATCTGAAGGGCCCTGGCCAGTTGGTTAGACCGTTGTCCTATACACCAAAAGGTTGGGAGTTTGATTCCCAGGGCACATATCTAGGTAGGATGCAGGTTCAGTCCCTGGCCAGGGTCTGTGTGAGAGGCAACCAGTCCATATCTATCTATCTATCTATCTGTCTATCTATCTATCTATCTATCTATCATCTATCTCCCTCTCCCTGTCTCTCTCCCCCCCCCCCGCCTTGTCTCCCCCTCCCCATCTTCCCCTTCCCTCCCTCCCCTCTCCTGCCCCCTCTCTGTCTCTCCCTCCTCTGTCTTTCCCTTCCTCCTTTCCTCCCTCCCTCCCTCTTTAAAGTCAATGAATATAAAAAAAGAAAAGAATCAGAAGATGAGAAATAGCAGCTGCACTGTTGAAGGGGGTTCGGATCATCTGTGGGCTCAGCAGTTGTTCCAGTTTAGAAGCACTGGTGGAAGTGAACAGAAGGCAGTCTGACAGTGAGGAATAAGAGGGCTTGCCAGCCTGTCAGGTCAAAAATTAGAACAGCTTTGCACTCGCAAATCCAGGGAGCAGGGTGTGAACAGCACCTGCACCTCAGCTACACTTCAAGGATGAATTCCTCTGTCGAGTGGCTCTTTCATAGCCAGATAACCTCAGCAGAGTCATTTGTGTGCACAGACTCTCTTCCCTGGCTTTGCATAGGTCTCTTTTAAACTCACTTCAGTCTTCATCCCCACATTTCTTGTCACGATACCTGGGCCTTTCATATTGCCAAATTCAGTGCTCAGTTCTGAGTCATCTTAACCTCTTAGCAAGTCAGCATTTATCCTCATACCTTATTGAACTATTTTCTTACATGGCTTCCAGGACATACACTCCTGACTTTTCCTTCTAAATCCCTGGCCATGACTCACCATTCTGTTCTGCTGAATTCCTCTTCATGAGTCTTAAATATCGGTGTGCCCCTTCTCTTCCCTCTATACACTGCTCACCAGATAATTTTATGCACTCTCATGGCATTAAATACCATATACAGTATCCGGCACAAGTGACACCCCTTTTTTATTACAAAATCATAAGCATGTAATTCTGTAACATAACAATATCACGCTCAATCGCACCACATGATGTTGTAGGTGAAATGTTCAAATTAAAACTATAAATTACTAGACCCATAGTATTACCCTACCAACCACACTCAAGCAGGCATTAGCTCTGCCAGACCCTGTATATTCTGAGGACTCCAAAATCACACCTGCAGTCTCTCCCTGAAATCCAAACTCAGATATCCAATTGCCTGCTCAACAGCTCCACTTAGCTGTCTAATAGACATCACAAATACATTCTGTCTTGCCTGGCTGGTGTGGCTCAGTGGACTGAGTTCCCGTCTGTGAACCGAAAGGTTGCAGGTTCAGTTCGCAGTCAGGACACATGCCTGGATTGTGGGCCAGGTCCCTGGTTGGAGGTATGCAAGAGGCAACCAGTCGGTGTATCTCTTTCACATTTATGTTTCTGTCCCTCTCCTTCTCCCTCCCTTCCCCTCTTTCTAAACAAATAAATGAATAAAAAAAGTTTGAATAAATAAAAATTAGGTTATTTTTAAAAACAAACAAAAAAACCCAAGTACATTATGTCCTAAACTGAACTCTTGGATTTTTCCACCCCAACACACCTGTAACTAAATTGCTCAGCTCCAAACTCTTGGTATTCCCCTTAGCTCTTCTTTCTCTCATATCTCATACTCAAATCTATCAGTAATCTCTCAACTTTAATCCAGTATGTCTCCTGAATCAGGTCATGTTTTTTTACCTCTCCTTCTGCAAACCTAGTCCAGACTATCTTCATGTCTCTCCTGAGACTGAGAAGTAGCCTCCAAACTGTTCTCCTTGCTTCCTACTTCTAACAATGCATTATATTTAATTTTCTTAGATATCGTCAAATTGTCCTCCTAAGGGACTATATACCTAACAGTGTTTGGAATATGTAAAACCTTTGTTCATAATCCAGTTCTAATGAAAGACCACTTCTTCCATCCATTGCCCTTCATTAAAGCATTGTGGCCTTCAGTTTGGATTTGTTGTCTTCGTAAAAAAAATTAAACTTTTATCATTAATGCTCATTTCATACTTGTTAGGATTACAGTAAAAGAAATTAGTCAAGTTGGGTTTTTTCCTCCCATAGTTGAAAAACTAATGTTTTGATGAGTAATCAAGTTAAACTTTATTCAAGAGCAGCAATTTCTAGCATGAATAGCAAGTGATTGCTTAGCTGTTGAGTTTGCTATCTCTTGAGTAATGATAAAGTTACTAAGGTTCAATATCTGGCACTGATTTCAATGCCCCTTTTCCAGTATTTGATTAACAAATCTGCCTCAGCTTGGGCTGTTGTAACAAAATACTGTTAACCGGTGGCTTAAGCAACAGAAGTTTATTTTCTCACAACTTTGAAGGCTGGAAGTCCAAGATCAGTCCAGTCAGATTCCTGTGAGGCTTTCTGGCTTGTAGACAGCTATATTCTTGCTGTCACATGGCAGAGAGAATGGGAAAGTAAGCTCTCTGGTGTCTCCTTTTATAAGGGTACTAATCGCATCATGAGGACCCCAACCTCGTGACCTCATCTAAATTGATTACCTCCCAAAGGCCCAGTTACCATCACATCCGGGGTTAGTGCTTCAACATATATTTTAGGAAGACACAACTCAATCTACAGCACCCGTCTAAATAAGAACTTTCAAGCTGACACCTATTTTATTAATCACCATTATGTCCAATATTATTTCTGGTACCTAGTGGGTGCTTATATTAGTTTTTAATGCTACTGTTAAAAGTCACTGATTGAGTGGCTTAAAACAACACAAATTTATTATTTTACAGTTTGGTGGGTTAGAACTCATATTTTGCCAGGCAAAAATCAAGGGGACAGCAGCGTTATATATCTTTCTGGAGGTTCTAGGAGAGTCCATTTCCTTGCCTTTTCTAGGTGCCACCCACAGTCCTTGCTGGGTGGCTCTTCCTATTACATCTTCAAAGCCAGCAACATTGTATCTCTGACCATTTTTCCTTAGGCACATCTCTCTGTCTGACTTCCTTGTTCTACTTTTGTTGTTGTTATTGAGCTGACTGCTTTTATTATTTTTTAAATGATTTTTTAATTTTTTAAATTTAAATTGACATAGTTATTCCATTTTTAAGGACCCTGTCATTACATTGCACTCACCTCATAGTCCAGGTTATGTTCTCTATCTTAACATAATCTGAATAGACCCTTAATTCCATCAGTTACCTACATTCCCTTCTGCCGTGTAACCCAATACATTCAGACATTCTGGGGATTAGGAGGACATGGACATATTTATTAAACCATTATTCTGTGTTTAATAAATATTTGCTGCTGGAATGAGAGTTACTTCTGAGTTACATATAAAACAACTATGACTGTTTAGCTACATTGTTTCTGTATATGTTTATAAGAATATCATAACTGTTCAAATAATAAATATTCATAGCTCTTGTGTCTTGGTTCAGTATTTCATTCTCTTTCCTTGTAAAATTGTAAAATGTTTACTTTATTCATTGTGTTATTTATATAGTTCTTGGTTACATAAATCAGAAAATGTAGTCTGGCTGGTGTGGCTTAGTTGGTTGGAGTGTTGTCCTGTACACCGAAGGGTTGCAGATTTGATTCCCAGTCAGGGCATAAACCTAGGTTGCAGGTTTGATCCCTGGTCAGGGTGGGTAAGGAGGCCACCAGTCGATGTTTCTCTCCCTTCTGCCCCATGCCTCCCCCTTCCTCTCTCTCTAAAATCAGTGAAAAAATGGCCTCAGGTGAGGGGAAAAGTGTAGTGTCTCATAGCACTTTTATTAGAAGTTGTTCGTGTTAAAAATGAAAAAAATAGCTTGATTATCAGTTAGGAAAATGGTGGTGGTTTGACATGGATATTCTCGCAAAATTGGCTGGAACACTACATATCCAAACCCTGAGGATAACTATATAATATACTTCAAATACCTAGATTATTTTATGTGACTTTAAGCATGTACAACTGTGTCTTTCAGGAGCTATGAAAATAAAAAGGTAAAATCTAAATGAGGGTAAGACTTACAAAAATAGGTATATAAGGCCATAAAAATTGATGTGATGGTCAGGAGTCAGTGCTTTTATTTATTTAAAGTTTATTTTTAGTTTTGATAACCTGGTATCCTACATAATTGAGACTGGCTTTTAATTTCTCGTTAAAATACTGTGTAAGTATCCTAAAAGCCAAAAAAAATCATCATTAACAAAAATATTTCCAGATCCCACAGTTATTACAATAGTGTTTTATTGATCTTATACAATTACATTCTAGACGTGTTTATATTAATATGAAAGTTTGGGTAGTTAGAGGAAGGAGACTGCGTACTTCCCCTCTCGAGAACTGAGGCTAGACTTGTATTTTGTGAACTTGCACTTCTCCAGACTTGGAAGAAGGTCCAAGTCCATGACGGTTAGGCTAGAATCCAGAAGAGAGAGTTGCATGCAAAGTGGGCAACAGACTCTTCTGCTTTTTTCATCCCATCCCTCTGAAACTCATCTTCCTGGCCACTGTATTAGCCTGATGGGGGTTACAATGGTATGGGTTCCTTGGACGATCACTTGAAAATGGCAGTGATCTAGATTTAGATCAGGGTAGAAATCTGAGGGGAGGAGGGGAAGGAACAAGAATATACAGTAGATGCTGCCTTGTCGAGGTGTTTTGCCTGGCCCACACCTGTGAAAGAAACTTTTTCTCTGTGAATATATAAGGAAAAGCTAAAAAATTGTTCCTCAGACCTGAGATTACACTTGTCATTACAGTTTTTTTAAATAAAAAATACATGTTGTATAGTGCTCTAAGAATTCCTTTTAACAGCATGACCCCTATAGAAAAAGTCAGAAAAAACAAGAGAATAATTGTTACTCCAAAGTCCTGTGCTCAGTGCTTCAAAAAGAGAAATTCAAAATGACAGAGTTTGGCGTAAGGAAAGGTTTATTGACTAAGAAGACACCAACCAAGACAATAGGAGCTTTAGTAGTTCCTCAGATCTATTTTAAGAAAAGCACAAGGTTCAGGCATCTTTTATGTCAAAGGAAGTGGAAATGGTAGGGGCTGTTTTTGTAAAACTCAAGCCTCAAGCAGAATTCCCCTAATCGTTACACTGTCTAAAGCAGGAGGACTGTGGGAACTGCACAGGCTTGAACACGTGAAGTCAGAGAGACTAAGCCTTTCACTTTCTTCAGAGTAACCCAGAGTCCACCAACTAGAAACCACCATTCATGAAATACGATGTATAAAATGTCAGATGGATTTAAAGAACGTTAGTCAGAAAGATTTCTTTAGGTACACAAAAGAAGAAATACATATGGCCAACAAAGAGATTAAAAATGTATTTACCTTTACTCCTGTGTTCCTGAAAGTGTAGAAACTCAGTGAGTGTTGTTAGTAATTTAAGCTGATTCAGCTATTCCAGACAAAAGGTAACAAAAAATACACATTTTAAAGTGCAGTATATTAACCTAGCAATTCTTCCTGGGGATGATATAATTACACAGCTACCCAAAAAAATTAAGTGTAAGAATACTAATCACAATATTGTTATACAGAGAGAATAACTAAAAACCCAGATTTTAGGTAAAGGAGGAACCTGGTAAATAAATGTAATTTTAACACCTAAATATGATGAAATAGATCTATATTTACTGGGAAAGAAATCTGATAAAATTTAGAGAATAGTGGGGAAGGGAAAGATACAATATAATACATATATTATGATTCCATTTTTGTAAAAATACTTATCTAGACAGCTAGCTATATGTGTATATATGCAAAGAAGTTATTCTGACATTTTGTGCGTGTATGTGCGCACGTGTATGTATAGCAGCAGATATCTCCGAAAGTGAAATTTCAAGTAATTTCAGTTTCTTTATATTGTCTATAATGTGTTTTTCAGTAAGATATATATTTTAGCTTGCAATAAAAAAAAAGTTTTTTTAAGTTAAACTTTGTTAGAACTAAGTGGCATAAAAACAGAGAGGGCTATCTTTGCCTAAAATACAATTAGCAACTTAACTACTCAGAAATAAATAACCACTGTTAATTGGAACCTTGGTTTATAGGACAAATCGACAGTTTAAAAGAAACTTCTAACTGTAGCTTTGGAAATTGTCCCTGCCTAGAGCAAATATAAACTTACCTGGGCAAATTGAAAGAATGGTAATTTAATTTGTTTGAATATCGGATTACTTCAGTGGTGTAGATTAGGCTGGTAAAAATATAATGTTTTTATGATAGTTTAAATCTCTTATATCAGTAGAATTTGAAAATTATAAGGAACTTAAGAAATCAGTAGGCCGGGTCCCCTCAGTTTATAGTTGAGGAAATGCACCCCAGGAAGAAAAGGTGATTTGCTTAAGGTCACCCACAGGTAGTCATAGACCTGTCACGGACTTATTTTTTCCTGTTTCCTGGTGTCTTAGTCACTTTACTTCCTTTCCAGATAACCATCAGTGAATGATAGTGCCTTAGGAGATGGAGATGGAGTATCTAACAAATGTGACATCAGACATCTTCATCAAACAACCAACAATGTATTGAGTGCCAAACGTGTCCCTGAAAGCATATTAAGTACTGAGGGTTGAAAAAGGAATAAAAAACATATTTTTGGAAAGACAGATATACAGTAATTAAACATTGTAATAATGCTGTTAAGGAAGTGTGTATAAAGTACTAGGGAGCTCAGGAGAAGAATGGCCTCACAAAAGAAATGTTACATGAGCCAAGTCATTTGGCCCTCCCCAAAAGCATAGGGGTAGAAGTGAAATCCAGGTAGAGGAATTAGCAAGCGCAAAGGCACTGAGGCTTTCAAAAGAGCCACAGGATAGGAAGATACCCCGGGCAGAGGACCTAAAGGAAATTAGGAAGAGGACCTTAATAAATAGCATCAAAGACTTTCTATATTGAAAACTTTCTTTGGAGTGTTTGAACAGATTCTAAGTGCTGCAGATACAGTTTGATGAAGAGCTCAAGCAGTGCAACCAGGATAGGTTTTTCTCTGTCTTCATTTCTCTGCTTCTTTAACCTCATTCTCGGGCCCCGAGTGGATACAAGTTAAATTATCCCCAAAAGCTGAGTCTTTTTAGTACCAACTGACCACGTAGCTAATTAATGTCCCATCTCAGAAATAATTGTCATTGAGCAGGGCTTCCCTTGTGAGGAAGGATGCTTCCAGCCAAGTGAGGCAGGTGCTTTTGACACAAGACGGGATTGCGGATACTGGATAGCTAAAACTGGAACTACCTACTGAGTGGGATCCTTTAAGGGAGAGGTGAGATCTCACTTGCTTTGAAGGTGTTTATTTATGCTTCCCATCATACTGTCTCAATATTTAAGTAATCTAAAATTGTGAATAAAAGATTTGAAATATTCCATCCCTGGTTTCTAACTTAAAGGGAAATGTTTTAAATGAGTGTGGCACAGAATAAGATTTCATTCATCAGTTTCAAACTGCTGTTGGAAAAGACTGTGTCCCCATTAATATTGCTTTCATGTACTCATTTGATTTCCTGCACTCATTTGAATAACATTTAAAAAAGTAGTATGTAGAAATGTTCATCATATATAAAGAATAAGTTATATATGAGGGATGGATTAGTGTTACAATAGATATGTTCAATTTTCTGTCATAAAGAACCAGTGGAAAGCGATTGACTAAAACTTGCTTTTGTAGAACTCAAATATGTTTATATGTTTAGATTGGTTATTTTAAATTTAAAATGTTCACCTTTTAACTAATTTGGCAGTGAAGTAACTACCCTCTTACAGTGATATTTCCATCCACTACCACCGAGTTTACTGAACTTACAAGGATAGGACTCAGGATCTGAGATGTACGTATCAGTGGTCCCGTGGTTAGAGACAGCAGCAAATGAAATATATGAAAATAAACTTGGTATAAGTAAGATATTTACTGCTGTTATATAAATTGCATATGTATACTTAGAAGATTGAATTGCCTTACATGGTTTGTCATTTTTCTATTAAAATAAGTTATAGTAACAGCGAAACTTTGTTTACCTGGAACTCTTACAGAATGAATCATTTTGGATAATAGAATTTCAGAGAATGAAGTTCCAAATACTTGGTCAGTTTTTCCCTACAGTTTAAATTTTGCTCTAAAATATATTTCATACCCCCTCTTCTGCTTAAGTAGAAGAAATCGAAAATAATTCCACATTTTCTTAATGATTCTGGTCATAACAAGCATTTTTTATTGTGCTGTACATTAATGGAAGTTTGTAGGGTTATTTGTCTCTTGTGAAAAAGCCATAAAGCGCTTTGAGGTCTTGTGTATGCATTATAGTCTTTTTTTAAAAATTAAATTATGGGGGGGGGCATTGATTAATAAGATTACATAGATTTCCAGTGTATGTTTCTATGATACATGATCTGTACGTTGATTGGCTGCCAACTGCCTAAAGCCAAATCATCTTCCATCGCCTCTTCTAATTTCTGTCGCTCCGCTCCTGGGAGTACAGCCACCTCTTCTAAATGCTAAAGATTTTACTCTTTAAAAGGCACGTTACCATTACTTTTTCCATGTACGTAAAATAGGAGTGCATAGGTTCCAAATATTGACCTGTAATGGGCCTGGTTTATAGAGTCTTAACAAACCTTTATTTGTTGAGTGGATGCTGTGGTATTTATAATCTTCTAAGGAGGAGGTGTGTTTGAAAGGAGAGAGATTCAAGCTTACTGACATTTGCCAAAGATAATTATCATGTCCTGAAACTTAAGAACTTGAAGATATCTCAGTAAGAATATATGTCAGGCTATAAATCATGTGCTGCCAACCCTTACCTGGTGGAGATCCATGCCATTTGCTGCCGTGTAAAAAGAGAAACAGAGCTGTGAGTCAACTCCCGTCCTTCCTTCTGCTAATCACTTTGTACCTCCTCTAGCTGCTGTATCTTTGTTGAACTAAAAGCTTCAAGGAAATGAAAAGTATTTCTTCATATTTGAATGTTGGCCAAACCCACACTATTCAGATATGATAAAGCCCTGGTTATCTAGTATCTTTTTAATCTAAAACCAATATTATACTTTAAATATTCCTCTAATGTAAACCTTCATTTGTCTTATTCTTTCATTCCTCTTACAATTCTCTAAATATCAGATAATCAGACTGGTTAGATATTTTGGAATGGGAATGTCATACTCCCACTTTCATTCCCCTCCCCCCATTTTTTCCTAAAAATCCTCATTGAAAAGTATTTATATAAAGTCATATACTAAATAACTACCTGTTGAGAAATGGACAAAGTTGCAAGTAAGTAGACTTTCTTTGACTTCCTTATACATATAGCTCTTTTGTACTCTGGCCACTGGCTGTAGCTTTTACATTTTCTCCTGTAAAAAAAATTGTTGTTCTGTATCACAAATAATATATCATATTGTGTTAAAAAAAAAATTGATGGGATTTGAATTTAAATTGGCCTGTATTCAGTTTGTTATAGTAGCTTTCCCTACCCCACCTGCATGAACATTTGGGAATATGTTCAACTACTATTCATTGAAAAGAGAAGCAAAATTTTCCACCTCTTTATTGAGATAAACCTAGCATTTTGCTTGTAGGCCTTTGCTGGGTGTGCCTGTTTGGTAGAGATTTACAGCTCAGGCGGCCATGGATAGGCCTTGCTATTGTGTCTTTAGTGCCCTTTAAATTCAGAACCCAGTTTTAATGTAAATCCCAATATAGTAGGAAGGCCGGGGAGCAGCAAAGTGATCTAATCTTAAAAGCTATGGGAAATGAAAATTATATGACTAGGTAATGATCATTATGTAGTTCAGAACATTGCAATAAAAGTATGAGTGGAAGTTACTCAGGACTAGCATTTCTTTCCTCTGGCATCTCCAAGAAAGTAGAATGAACAAAGGCAGGTTGTTTCATCTGCAGTCTACTCAACATTGTCCAGTCATTTTAGTGTATATTGTTAAAGCTAACTTTATTTCATACTGTTCTTATTCTCTCTTTTTAAAATAATTTTTTAATGGGCTTTCATACTCATCAAGGTCTAAGCAAGGCTATCTTCCGCACGCGAAAAGTTATCTCTAAAATCAATTAGTTGAGCTGATGACAGTTTCTTAGAGGTTACAAAAAGGTAGTTTCTCAAAGTGGAACTTCCAATCAGGCTGGTATATAATTTGACAGTCAGACACTATGAGATGGTAGGAACTTCATCTTATCCCTTAGGTACCCACACCTGTGTCTTAGATTTTTCTGAAATTCAGGAGCTGTGTGTGTGTGTGCGTGAATTGTTTTCTTTAGAAATGCGTTGTGTGTAAATTTTTAAATTACCAACAATTTAAAAATATACAAGTGTGTAAAGTAAAAGCTTGAATGTACCCCTCCTATTCATCCCACTTTCCAAAAGACACTGTTGTAAACTTAGTTTGGTGCATACACAGACATGTATGTCTATATCTATAAAAATACACACATAATTTCTTTCAATAATCATAGTATACTTAATATTCTTTATTTTTTTTGTGACAATACATTGTGAACATCTTTGCACGACAGTAGATCTAGCTTCCTGTATCCTGTTCCATTGGATAATGGATTTCTCTATTCCCTTATTGATGGACTTAGGCTGCTTCCCCCCTTCCCCCCAAGCTAAAAGTGTTCTAGTGAGCATCCTTGTATATCTGCCTGCTTGTTTAAGAATGACTGAAGGATAGTTTCCTAGAGTTTATATTCCCACGTCAAAGGGTATACACTTTCTACATTTTCATATATGTTATCAAATGACCCTCCAAACAAGAATTAATTTATAAGCCTGCTATCAGCATATGAGGTTTTTTTCTACATCTTTAATCACATAATCACTTGTTCATGATCCAGAGAAGATGAACTGTAAACAGTAAATCTCTAGGTTATTTATGTTATCTTTCATTTATGGCTTCTATAAATAACTTCCAAAAATTGGTCCTTTTAGTATTTTGCTTTTATTGCTTGCAAATTTGTTTACATATGGAATGTACTATCAAGACAAGATAATCCCTTTTTATTATTACAGGTGTGAAATATCTTTTAAGGAATTTACTTAATCATTCATTGCCAAATACTTAGTCTTGTTAACTGTTTTTAATATGACCAGTCAAGTCAGAATATTTACTTCAGAAGCTTGCTCTGTCAAGTTAGAGTTCAAGGGATATATTGAACCTGTTGTTCTCTTTGCTGAAAAATATCTGACCACTTTTAAAAATACCTCTTGAGTTTTACAGAGCATCTAACACTGATTATAATTTAGATCGAACAATAATTTAGAGCATATTAAAGGAAACTTTGTTAAAACAAATGTTAATGAAATATGAGCTTCATTTATTTATCGCATGCTTGTTTGCAGGTGGATTCACCAATGAACTTGAAGCATCCTCATGACTTAGTCATATTAATGAGACAAGAAACAACAGTTAACTACCTCAAAGAATTGGAGGTGAGGCAACTGGGCATGTGATACACAGCTAAAGCTTGGTGTGCTTCATAGGAGCTATTGTATTCAAAGAAAAATTAAACATATTGCTTAAGCCTGATTCTTTGACTTTTAAGGGAATTTACTACTTTTAGGTCATGTTTTTGAAAGGACATCTAATTAGAGTAACTTTTGAGCAATAATAAGGAAAACAGACTACCCTGCTTACTCATTATATCCTTGAACAAAGTTTCCACGTATAAGTGTTCTTTCTTTTTTTCAAGATTTTATTTATTTATTTTTAGAGAGAAGGGAAGGAAGGGAGAAAGAAAGGGAGAGAAACATCAATCAGCAGCCCCTTGCAGTTCCCCAACTGGGGACCTGGTCCCTAGCCCAAGCATGTCCCCAGACTGGCTACTGGTGACCTTTCGGTTCACAGACCGGCACACAGTCCACTGAGCCATACCAACCAGGGTGCATGTATAAGTTTTTCTATCAAGTATGAAGGGATATAGTCTCGGGATATTCTTGGAAGGAGAGCTGGGGTAAATTATGAAAAAGAAGAATGGTTTTAATACCCTGTAATAATGTAATTTTTATTAATCCCCAAGTAGTAAAAATTAGGGTCTTGATATTTTGTGTTTTTATGATTGAGGTGAAAATCATTTATTACTTTCCCCTTGAAAACTTGAAATTGGTCTGTGCTAATAAAATCTGACCTTTTTCGTTTCTGTCATTGATTTCCATAAATTTATTTTGCTTAATAGCAAACTATTAGTTATTTGAAAAACTAGGGGTTTTTTTCCTTATAAAAATCTCAGCTTAAAAGTTACAGTGTAAATTGAATCCAAATTTTAAGAGAACTATAAGCTGTAGAAAAAGTAAACCAATTTACAAGATGAGATTTAGAAAATTATTCAGAGTAATAAAAGTCAAATCAGAGTCTTGAGAGCTAAGGAATCATGAAAACCATCCTTATTTTAGAGCCAAGGAAACAGACCCGAAGACAGTGAAGTGCCTAATTTCACATAGCAAGTTGTGATAGAACCAGAGGCAAACACCATATCTCTTGGCTTAAAAGCTGACTTACCTGTTAGACCAGGTAGCCACTCATTTTTTCATTATGTAAAAATCTTGAGTTTCACGTATACACATTCAAACTAATACACCTATCAATAAAAATAGTACAGTTATGTTTTTAAAATTTTTGTGAATTAAGAAGGAGGAGTTTATAGCACATATTAACCAACTCTGCATAGGTGGTACTTTTATTTATTTATTTTTAATCCCCATCCAAAGACATGCCTATTGATTTTAGAGATAGGGAAAGGTGGCAGGGGAGAGAGAGAGAGAGAAAGAAACAAACATTAATGTGAGAAACATCGATTGGTTGCTTCTTGTACACAACCCTGACCGGGCATCAAATCCAGAACCTAGGCGTGTGCCCTGACTGGGAATTGAACCTGCAGACTTTCTGTTTACAGGACAAAATTCCAACCAACTGAGCCGCAGCAGCCAGGGGAGGTAGTAGTACTTTTAGAATAAATCATCATATTTTAAATAGTCTCTCACCTTGTTTCTACCAGTTTTACCACTTATAAATTTGGAAATGTTGGTCTTTATGGATACTAGGAATAAGACAGTTATATTTATCAGGCTTCATGCTCGTATGAAAAGATGCAGTGGTGCAGAAAATAGTTTTAATTTTCAGATGAATAGGCACATTGTATATTTTTAATGCTATCCCACTTTTTAGGGGGCAATAGGACATAATGTAAAGAGGAGGAGACTTAAATTAGAGCATATACAAGGGGAAAATACCATTCACCAAGTCAGTGAAAATGCATATGGGAAATGCTGACTCCACTAATTTCTGGGTAAGGTAGTGTATTGAGTTTACAGTTAATTCACCCCTTCTTTTTAAAGATTCTCTCTAAAAATAAACACAATAAATAGATTTTATTGTATATCTATTTATTAAAATTTAATAATTTAAATTATTTAAAATAATTTAAATACATTATTTATTATATTATTTAATTTAAAATAAAACAAAATAAATAAATTTATTTATTTATTTTTAGAGAGCGGGGGGAGGGAGAAAGAGGAGAGAAACATCGATGTGCAAGAGATATATCAATTACTTGCCTCCTGTATGCCCCCTACTGGGGACCTGACCTGCCACCCAGACATGTGCTCTGACTGGGAATCGGACCAGTGACCTTTAGGTTCATTGGCGTGCACTGAGTCCACTGAGATACACCAACCAGGGCTTAATACACCCCTTCCGCTTCATATGCACAGCATAAAATGTAATATCACAGATAAAATATAAAATAGAAATCAAGATAAAATGTAACCAGGCCTAAAGGCAACATAAACATCTCTATGGACCAGAAATGGAACAGAAACAAGTTGAGAAAGTGCCTAAAGCTACAAACCTGCTGGTCTCAAAGGCCAGGAATATCTATGGTGTCTGACCAGCTCTGAGAAATAAACGGGACTGGCAATATTCCATGCAAGATAAAGGAGGAGAACCAGGCTTACCTGCTTGAGGACTGGGATGGAGCCATTCCATTCATGATGGCAAGGAACAAAAACAGGAAGACAAAACAAAACCTGATGTTCACTAGAGGAACTGAACTATCCAATGGTTCAATAATTGCATCTTTAATTTTCCGAAATTCATTTCAGGACATAATATTACTATGAGGTAGAAACTCCAAACCAAAATTATAGGATCTGTTTCTGGATTTGGGAATTGGAGTAACCTGGAAGCAACCACAAAACTTCTAAGAGAGCAGAAATGGTCATGGAGCGGTTGGGAAAAGACAGAGATGATGAGGGATAAAGGATGACTGCAGGTTTTTGATCCAAGAGATCGAAAGGATAAATTGATGTTAGTTGAGATAAAGAAGACCAAAGGATGTGTAGGATTGGGGAGTTTATGGGAATCAGTGATAGTCTGGCTTTTGTATGTTAAGTTTGACATCTATTAGACATCTAAGTGGAGATGTTGAGTAGGGAGTTGGTTCTTCAAGCGTGGAATCTGGGGTAAAGGTCTGGCTGGAGGTATAAATTTGTTCATCATTGACATAGCCATAAGACTAGATAATGTAATGTATATATAAAGTAGGGACAACTATTTGGATATCAGAAGTGACTTCTTAGATATCAGAAGACAATGGAGGAATAACCTCAATGTATTAGGGGAAATCAGTTAAACTAGAAGTTTATATTTTTTAAACTATCATTCAAGAGTAAAGGCAAAGCAAAGATGTTTTCTGATATAGAAAGGTAGCGTTTATTAACTATAGACTCTCACTTTTTAAAAAAAAGTTACCCCTGACTGGTATAGCTCAGTGGATTGAGTGTGGGCCTGCAAACCAAAGGGTCACTGGTTCAGTTCCCCAGTCAGGGCACATGCCTGGGTTGTGGGTCAGGTCCCCAGTAGGGAGTGCGCAAGAGGCAACCACACATTGATGTTTCCCTCCCTCTCTTCCTCCCTTCCCCTCTGTCTAAAAATAAAAAATAAGGAAAATCTTTTCTTTTAATTGCTTTTAAAAAGGCATAGTTTTGCAAAAAGAAAAGTAAACCTAGTGAAAGCTGCATTTTAATGGTCAATAAAAAACATTTATGGAAAAGTTGTTAAATTTATTTAGCAATTTTTTGTGTTTTAAAAGATAAAACTAGATAAAATTAACAATATGTGGTTGAGGTGGGGCATGATTAGTTAAAGCATGTTAGACTCTTGTCATGTTCAGAAGGTAAAATTAACTAAATAAATTAAAATAAATTAAAATCCTGTTGGAAAATTTATGGGCACACACATTAAGAACTGAAGAATATTGCCCTTTGAAGTAGTCTTGCCAAAAGAAGTAGGAGTCCACTCAAACCACAATATAATTTGTTTTTCAATATAATTGGTTCCCTTTGTCAATTTAATATTTATTTTTTTTTGTTTTAAAAGACTATTTGGAAAAGGGACCTGTAGTCTTCATTAGACTGCCAAAGAAATCCATGACACAGAAAAGCTGAGAACCTCTGGGTCCTGCAGTCAGTACTCAAAGAATACAGAGGGCCCAGGAAGATGTGAAATGAACCTAGGAGATGCAGTCAGCAAAGTCCTGTGAAGTGACAAACTACAGGACAGATGAACCAAGTACTTTAACAAATAAATGACAAGGATTAAAAAAAAAGGGAACTAAAAAGCAGATTAAAAGAAACTTAAGAGACAGCCAATTACAGTGTGCATTGACTTCACTAGATTTTGATTCAAACTGTATTTTAAAAAGAAGGAAGAAACAATTGGGAATTTGAACACAAATGAGATACTTGATATTAAGGAATTAAATTATTTTTTACATGTGATAATGGTTTCTTAGTTTTATTTTCTTAAAACATACTGAAATATTTGCTGATGAAAAATTTAACCAAAAATACAGTAATGGCAAGCACTAAAGTAACAGAAATGCACTTGATAGTTTCCAAACCTACAAATTAAGAGAAGATCCTGGAGGAGGGGAAGGAACTTAGAAAGTATTATCACACACATGATATGGCAAGCAACAAAAGAAGGTTAAGCAGAAAAGGAATGATAAGCAGAAAGCCCAAAAGAATATGGTTGAGGTAAATTCATATAGATCAGCAATCACAATAAACAAACTCACTGATTAAAACTCAAACTATCAGATTGAGTTTCTTATTTAGACCAGCTGTATGGTTCATGTAAGAAGTATGCCTTAACCCTGGCCGATGTGGCTCCATGGATTGAGTGCTGGTCTGTAGACCCAGTCAGGGCAGGAGGCACCCTATCAATGTGTTTCTTACTCTCTTTCTCCCTCATTTCCCCTCTCTCTAAAAAATAAATAAATAAAATCTTTTTTTTAAAGAAATATGCCTTAAATAACACAGAAAGTACAAACAGTTACGAAAATAATTGATAAACTTGGCCATCTTAAAATTAAAAGCTTTTTAGCTAATGACACCATTACCAAAATTAAAAGATAAGCAGCAGGTTGGGAAGTGGTATTTGTAATGCATATAAATGATAGGGAATAGTTCACAGAATTGCTTCTTTCAGAAATTTCTACAAATCAATTTTTTTAAAAACTTACCAGAAAATGGACAGATTTGAACAATCAGTTCACAAAATATCTCATAAACATATCAGAAATACATTCAATCTCATTAATGATTGATTAGTTAAGATAGTCTACATTGTGTTGCATTATTTCAGTCAATTTTTGCATTGGCTCCAAATAGCCCCAAAATCTCAAAATCCACTAACCTGGTCTGTTCTCACCAGGTTCAAGAAGCTTATTTATGTCAACTAAATTAACTGGTGGCATATTCAGAATCTTGTCCTCCTTCATAAAGTATTCTTTGACTTCTTCAGCATGTTAAATTCTCCTTTCTCTTACATAGTATGTAAACTGAAATATTAGAAAACCTATTGTGTTATTTTCTTCTCAACAGAAGCAATTAGTTGCTCAAAAAATTCACATAGAAGAGAATGAGGACAGAGACACGGGATTGGAACAAAGACATAATAAAGAGGATCCAGACTGCATCAAAGCCAAGGTACCCTTAGGGGACCTGGATCTGTATGACGGCACATACATAACTTTGGAAAGCAAAGACATCAGGTAAAGAGATTCGCTTCCTTCCCCCAGGTTATGTTTTCTTGAGCAGACCTTTCTCAAATCAGTAAATTATTTCTCTAATAAAAATAACCTTCAATCACAGATAAGTTTATTAACACTTTAAAGTTCAAAGTATATACTACATGTAGAATTCTTACATATCAATGAAAAATATTTAATACCACAGCAGAAAATTGAACAATTTAGAGTACAAGAAATACAAATGGATAATAATCATTTAGAAAACATATTTCTCAATAAGTGATCAAGTAAATGCAAATTAAAACATTTAGATGATTTTTATCTATCAAACTGAAAAAAGAAATCTGTAAAAATCAGTAACTAGTAAAAATGTGGAGAGACTGTCAACACAAGTGTAAACTGATTTAATGTTTCTAGAAAGAATTTAGGGGTGTTATATTCGTTCTTAAAAATTTCCTGCTCTTAACATTCTGTCACCAACCTACTTTCTCACTATTGATTTATCTCCTTTAAGTTGAACTCTCAAAATGTTTGACTCTAGCAACAGCTTTTTGAAAAATTAGGAGTGCTAACTAATATTGGTTATAAAGTTGAGTTTTGAGGATATGGTTCAATTAGGGGAAAATTAGACATTTCTTCATCTTACATTCGTTGCTTCTTGCTTCTTGATTATAGCCCTGAAGATTATATAGACACAGAATCTCCTGTCCCTCCAGACCCTGAGCAGCCTGATTGCACTAAAATTCTAGAACTTCCATATAGCATACATGCTTTCCAGCACTTACGAGTAAGTAGAGAGTGTGGGTGGGACTCTTTTAGTGCATTTTAAAAAATTTAGTCTCTTGTTTATAAATCTTCTTTTCCCTCCTCTCCTCAATAGCTTTATAATTTTACAAACATCTTGTATTTCTTAAAATTCCTTCAAAGTAAGTATTATAAGATACTGAATTATTTGTGGTCTTTTATAATCTATGTCTATGTTTTTCTTCTTCAGGGTGTACAAGAAAGAGTTAATCTTTCTGCACCTCTACCACCTAAAGAAGATCCAGTCTTCACATATTTATCTAAACGATTAGGAAGGAACATAGATGACATAGGTCACCTCATTCACGAAGGCCTACAGAAAGTAAGTCATCAGTGACTTGAGGAGTCAGGAGACTCTGTGTAAACAGGAGATATTTTACTCTCAGGAAATACCTTCCTAGCTTGTCTATCCATAGAGTGATTTTAAATTATGATTTATAGTAATTGAAACTGTATAGTTCAAAGCTAAGGGGAAATATTGGTAATGCAGTTCCTTTAACCAGGAAGGGATGCTAAAAAAATTTATTTAAACTAATTCATTAAAAAATTATATTCTGATACAAGCAACAGAGATTATAGACTTGATTATGTATTTTGAGTGTGAAAGAAAATAACATTAACATTAGCATCTTTGCTATATCTACACACAATAGATTATCACTGTTCTCCAAATAAGAAAAAAAATCACTGACAATAAAATATTCTTGTAATTTTTATTTAGGGGAACATCTACTTAAAAAAATGAAATAGGGAATTGTACAACAGGAACTGAGAATTTCAATACATCATTCAGGATAATGTGGGAATTAGAAAACGGCTTTTGTTCTTTCCTTTGCCTCATGAGTGTCATAAAATGTACCCTAGTTCCTAAGCAGTATTATAGGGGTATTAAGTAAAATGTATAATCACAACATTTATATACATATGGTTTATTCAAATACATTGTATATTTATGTTTATTCACATACATGATATATTATATATGATTATTTTTATTGCTAAGTTATCATCTTCATCTTGTTTTTCTGAAGGTAATATAAAACACTGCATTCCCAGACCTTGATGAGTAACAAGGGAAAACTGGCCTAGGATTTAAAATATCCTTTAGTAGTTCAAGAGAGTGATGAAGATGATTTGGGCTAGAATACTAGTATTGGAAATGGAGGGACTTAAAACTATTTCGGAAACTGTTCAGAAGCTAGTGAACTAGATATGGGGAGTGAGGAAAAAAGGCATCAAGGATAATACCTCAATTTTTGACTTGAGCAACCTGAAGGAAGAACGTTGCTTGGGTGAGTGAAGAGCAGAGAGAGTTCTATTTTGGCTCTGTTGAATTTGAAATCCGTATGAGTCTGGAATTTCAGGAGAGGGCAGAGCTGGATATATGGAGAGAGAATAATTACTAAGTAGGGAGTATTTGTAGCCATGAGGCTGGATAGGGTCCTATGAAGGGCAGTGGAGTTTGAGAAGAGGCCACTCCTGAGTCCTGGGTCCTTCTACATTTAACTGTCAAGCAGAGGGGGAAGGGCCAGCAAAAGAGACCAGAAAGGGTGTCCAGAAGAACGTGGTCCTAAGAGCAAAGAGGAAAATGTGTTCCAAAGAAGGAAGGAGTAACAGTGACATTAAAGCATTTATAGGTTTGGGGAAAGATTTTAGAGAAATCTTATAGAAGGGTTTTTTTTTAAGATTTATTTTTCTCTTCTAATATGTGTGGACTCTAGAGTATTCTGCTTATCTTGATGTTTTCAGTAATTCATATAGAATTTTTAATTCCTCTTTTTGTTCCAGTTTATAATATAAAGTCTGAAAATGAGAGATAAAATTGAAATATTTGTTTATTTGAAGGAAAACTCTCTCAAAGGGCTATCAAAAAGGAGTTTCAATTCCATCAATAGTAAAAGAATATAGTAACCCTTAACCAACTACACATAGTGCTCAAGTCCTTAATTACATCACTTGAAGAAAATCATATACTTTGTTTAAACATAGTATATATAAGGCTGATTAACACAGAATTATACTTAATCTTAAAAATAACTATTTTGAAAATAAAATAATTGGTCCTTACAAAAATCAGATTGTATTTCAAAATCTATAAAAAGATAAAGTAAAAATTATAATTTGAAAACAGGAATAATTACTGTTTTGAATTCTTTTGGATTTTTATTTTTACACATTTGTATAGTTAAAACTCAATCTCATAGGATTTATTTTTAATAGTGGAGTTATGAGGGTCACAAGGTAATCACATTTTTAAGGTCTTTTACATACACGTTGTCAAATCGTCCCCCAGAAAAGCTGGCCTGTGCTAACCAGCATTTCTACAGTTAATATCTGGAGTTAATATCCAGAGTAGCCAGTATTGGTGTTCCTTTTAGTCTTTGCCAGTTGTAAAAGACAACTTATATCTCTTTAATATCTATTTTTTTGTTAAGTTTTACACCATTTCACCTGCTAATTAGCCATTATTTTATATTTTTTAATTGTCTGTGATTTTGGCCCATGATCTCTAGTTTATATGTTTGTTTGTTTTGTTTCATCTGTTTACATTTTTCATGAGCTCCTTATATAGTAAAGATATTAAATGTTAGCTGTCATTGTGCTTTCCCAGTTTATCTTAAACTTTATGACTTTTTTCCATGCTGAATTTGAAAGTTCTCTACTTGGATTTCAGCTGATTTACATTGGGTTTTTGACATGGTCCAGGTTAGTATTTTGACTTCTGTGGTGGAAATTCATTGTTAGGGAATGAAAAATCTCAGGCACAAAAGGAGCAAACCTGTAGATGAACTGCTTTTTAAATTAACTAAACAACACACACTGTAAATGTATCGTAGTGTAAAGGTTGGACTTAGATTCTAAACACACATGAGAAAATGACAAAAATTATCTTTCACAAAAGTATAAGCCTGTCCTTTGCTTATGTATGTGCCTTCACTCAGATAGTAAATAAATAAGAAACTTTGAAAAATGTTCATTTCAGAAATTTCATGTTAGAGCAACTGGCATCTCTAAGTCAGTTAGGCCCTGACTTCTAAAATCTTGAAATGAGTAAGGCCCAATAAATTGTGGCCACTTGGTGGGCTTTTCAACTCTGTTTCCACCATAGAATGATAGCCTGTAGTCGGACAGCCTGTCTGTGTAGATCCCACCTTAATGCACTTGCACAACTGGCGATCAGGGAGGCTTTTTTGACAGGTGTAGCTTATTAGTACTTTGTCTTATGCTTCATCACTACTATAAGTCTGTCTCTTCTTCATCTTAAATTTCAGAAGACATAGAATAGTAAAGGTGCTCATTCTGAGTTGAAGAAACTGTCTTGAGCTGTGCTTGATTGTCGTTTTATTTGTTTAATCTCTAGAACTCTTCCTCATGGGTACTGTATAACATGGCTTCGTTTTACTGGAGAATAAAGAATGAGCCGTATCAGGTAGTGGAATGTGCCATGCGAGCACTTCACTTCTCTTCCAGGTAAGTTTCTTCCCCTTTACACCTTCTGATTTTCCACGTAACTTGGCCTCTTAAATAACACACACACAAAAAAAACAAAACAGTAAGAAGAAGCAACTTCACTCTCCTTCATTCCTGTTCAAAGAAATTAGTCCCATCACAAAAAAATGACAGATTTCAAAGACTTCAAAGTGAAAATATCATAATATACTTTTTATTTCCATTAGGGGAAAATACATTATGTAGATATCCTCTGATTCACTTGAGACTTGAATGCAAGGACCTTGACTGGAGACATTATCATAAATTAAATTTTTCTCAAAGCAAATGTAAGGCCTAAATACATTTTAAAATCATAAAATGTCTGCCAAACCTTATTTTTGTGGCAGAATTGGTAGCTATCAGATTGAGTAAGCATCATCAATTATGCAAAAATGAAACATTATGATTTTCTTAACTTATCTTCTCCATCTGTACTGAGCTCAGTAACTTCGAATGTAATTTTCCCTTATCAGGTAGTTATACATAACCGTGGAACTCATGCTTCATTCCTCCCATCTGATTACTCTCTCCTTCTCTTTCAGGCACAATAAAGACATTGCCCTGGTCAACTTGGCAAATGTTCTACACAGAGCACACTTCTCTGCCGATGCCGCTGTTGTGGTCCACGCTGCCCTGGATGACAGCGACTTCTTCACCAGCTATTACACTTTGGGAAACATATATGCAGTAAATAAAATTTTTTTGTTTTCATGAGCCAAACCAGTTGCTGTTTTCTCTTTATTTTTCCTCAATAAGAAAATACCTTTTTCCCTTCCTCTTTTGGTCCAAACAAGGGGAAGGGAGTGGAAATGTATCATAATTTTCCCAACCTCTTGACAAAAAGGTAAAATAAATTGATAGCCATATTAAATCTCTGCATATACCTCTTAAGATACCAATTCCTTCCAATTAAGCCATCCTACAACATGTTTTCATGTTGTGGAGATTTGGCAACTGATCAAAATTATATTCATTGTTTAGTGAGATACTGGCTTGATCTCATAAATTATTAGGGGATTTGGACAGATGTAAACAGGCTATAGCTAACATTTTTCCTGTGTGTGTGTTTGTTTTTGTCTTTTCAGATGCTTGGGGAATATAACCACTCAGTGCTCTGTTACGACCATGCTTTGCAGGCCAAACCTGGGTTTGAGCAAGCTATAAAGAGGAAGCATGCTGTCCTGTGTCAGCAAAAACTTGAGCAAAAATTGGAAGCTCAACATAGGTAATTGGGAGAAAAAATGTCCTGGGAGCACTAGTACCATAAAACCTTAGGTTAGACCTGTGGATGGTGATATCAGTGTTAATTTGTTCATTGGAATTTTATTAAAGTTTTTATTTATTTATTTATTTATTTATTTATTTATTTATTTATTTATTTTTAGAGAGGGAGAGAAACATTAATGTGTCGCTGCCTTTCACGTACCCCCTACTGGGGACCTGGCCCACAACCCAGGCCTGTGCCCTGATTGGGAATTGAACCAAGGACCCTTTGGTTCACAGGCCAGTGCTCCATCCACTGAGCTACACCAGCCAGGTGTATTCACTGGAATTTTAGAAAACACATTTTCACTACTGCTAGTCCTATCCTGTTTCTCCAAATCCATGAGGTTTAGCACAAGTTAGTGGTGGTATAGAGAAATCCCTTTACTAGCATGGCTTCCAGGAACTGTTGAATGTTTGCATTAAATGCTGTCATTTAGAGATTTACGATTTGAACATCAGTTACTTTTATGAAGTCAGATGGAGGAGGTATGCTGCTGGATACTTAGTAAGTCTATTGATTATGTTTTTATATCCATAGAATACATTGTCAGTAAAATCACTTGCATATGCTATATTTGATCTTTCTCCCTTTTGACTTCTAGGGTCGGGCTATTTTTGGTTAAGTGAGGTTAAGAGACATTATTTCGCCCACATTTTAATCAGATTTGTGTAAGTTGTACAGTAATGGTATTCTGTTGTACTTGGTCCTTGCACTATGCTTAATAAAAATATTTTATTCCATAGATGATAGGGCCAGTTACAAAGCACCACGTAACTCAAAAATGAATTGTTCATTGCTTATAGAATCAGCCTTAATGTTTCAAGTCTATTTTGATTATTAGAAAATTAAATGACGATTTGGAACTCACTAAACTTTTGTATTTGCTTATTTTCCAGTCTGTTTAAAGCATAATGTAGTGAAAAGGAAAGAATGACAGCTTGCTTGTTTATACCTGGCTTCTATTATACCTGATCAGAACTTTCTCTGGCTGAGCTTCTTCCAATATTATGCTCTTAAGAGTTGAATTGGTTCTCTCTTGTACAATCTGTACAACTCCTAAATCTCCATATGTTACAGTATAATAGGTAATAAGATTTTTGTGACTAAATATAATCAGGCCGCTGATTTGATACCAGGTGGTACAGAATATTCCTTCCTAAAGTAAAATTTCTGTGGTTTTTCCCCAAAATCTGTAAATCAAGGAGCTAGAGTGTGAGAAAAAGGTGAAGCGGCCCTTACACTTAACCTTGTCTTTATAAGCAGAATCAAAGGAGGATTCTAGTAAGGCTTTGACAATCAGTGGAACTAACAAACTTTGTGGAGGGAAATAAGAATTGTTAAATGTGTAAAAGTTTATAGTATATTGTTACACATCTTTTTTGACACCCGAAAAGTTCTGCACACCATTTATTTAATGTCATGGTAGTTGTATTTAAGGGAAGAATTTTGCATCCCTTTTTTTGCCCCTAAGTTGTAATAAAACAATAGCATTTATTTAGCCTCATTATTCTTAAGCTTGTGGTACAGTGATTATATGTTAAACGGGGAAAATAAAACCTAGCAATTATTAATGAGAACCAGAAAATCTGTGCATGTAAGTGGGTTTAAAATTCACAATTTTAAAGCTCTGTAACTTTTTCCTGCTGTTAAAAATGTTAAGATCCCTCCAGCGAACACTGAATGAGTTGAAAGAGTATCAGAAGCAGCATGACCACTACCTGAGACAGCAGGAGACCCTGGAAAAACATAAGCTGATTCAAGAGGAGCAGATCCTAAGAAATATCATCCATGAGACACAGATGGCAAGAGAGGCACAGTTAGGTAAGTACTGATTCCAGATATTTGTAGACAGGTTAAGAAATTCACTTCTAGCTTACTCTACTTTCAAAACTTTCATGTAGCCATAAAGCAGTATAAAGTTGTGTGTATTACCTCCCTAGATTTTAAAACCAAGCGCTATCACAGCAGGTATACCAGCAGGCCTAGAGTGCTGGTTTGGTCCCTGTACCTTTTTGTAAATTCACATTTTGAGGTAAAAGCCAGATCTTTTTGAACCTAGTCTTAACGTTGCTTGTTTGCCCTCTTTGGCTTACAGTGATACTTCTCCAGCTTTACTGTGCAAGTGAGTCTCCTGGAGACCTTGTTAAAATGCAGATTCTGATATTGTAGGTTTGAGGTGAGGCCTGATTTCTGTATTTCTAACAAGCTTCCATTTGATGCCTGTTGCTGCTGGTCTGAAAACACTGCAGCTCAAGCCTCTACTATGTCAAACAAGCCAGACACACCCTAGAAGCAAAGCACCCGCCCTCTTCAGTCAACACTGGCGATAAGGCTAAATAAATATCCTTTTATTCTTACTCTGTCAAAAACAAACATTTTATTATAGAAGTAAGATTTTAGATTAGAATTTATCTCAAGCAGGAATTCTTAATCTGGGTTAATGGATTAGTTTCAGAGAATTCTAAAATGCTTCCCAGAATTATAAGTAGAATTGTGTATGTGCAAAAACTTTTTCTGGGAAGAGGGTATATAACTCTTATGAAAGTCTCTTAGAGTCTGTGGCCCCAAAATAGAAGGTCTAAGGGAGCTTGGGTTGACAGGAGATCAGTGATTTGGTTATATCCAGAATATTTCATTGTTGATTAAACCCTAAGAGAGCAGATCTGACAGCTTGACACCAAAGGATAAATTCATGGAATTCCTTATGTTACACCTTTCTGCCTTGATAAATATATTGGTCTAGAAAGCCTCTTAATCTTTGAACCTTAGCTGTGACCATTTACAATTCATTTTACAACCCACCTAACAAGTTTTCTTTGCTATTTTCAGTGTAAAGAGTATGTTCAGTCCTTGGGATTATTTACTGCTCAGCCTGTACTGAAGTGCAACCAGAGCTCTAATATGCAAATTTGAAACAGGATTATGAAGTATATAAAGCAAATTCCAGAGAGATGGCCAAAGTCTCTAGTAATTAATAAATTTTACAATCATAGAATGTAATTGCTAAAAGATACCTTAGTGATTATCTGGTGGAGACTGTATGTATCGTAGGTGGAGCAAATCTTCTTTAGAAAGATTTAATTTAATTATCCATTAATTAATGTTCTCCTGTATACCTCCTGTGTAAGTACCCTGCCAGGCTCTGAAGAATACAGATGTTGAAATAAATGATTCAGACTAAGAAAATCATGTTGGTGTTGCTGATCTTTCTCATCAATTCTAATTTTCTTCCTTATTCCAGGAAATCATCAGATATGCCGTCTGGTCAACCAGCAGCATAGCTTACATTGCCAGTGGGACCAACCTGTGCGCTACCATCGTGGAGATATCTTTGAAAATGTGGATTATGTTCAGGTCTTTTTCTTGCTCTTTTCTAGTTCCTATAAGCTTTTACATCTCTAAGAGTAATTTTGCCCCCGTCCTTGATTCCTTGTATTTTTGGTCCCTAAAATTTTCGACTCTCATTTAAGGTTTTGAGTTATCTGTTATGTTTATAAAGTCAGATTTTATAGAAAGTACTGTGTTCCTCCATGAATGATATTTCTGTTTCCCAAAGAATTATATTCATTCCTTTGTAAAGAATGTTCTTATATTCATTATATTCATTCCTTTGTTCCGTGTTTTTCCTACCCTATCCCATCTTGGCCTCAGTCTTTTATCTAACAAGGTTTTAGAACTACACAGTCTTATGAGAACATCAAACATTATCTCCCTTGGTTTAGAGAAGGGCTATATATATATATTTGGAATTGGTTGTCCATAATGCCGAAATAATAGCTATGTTAAGCTCTTAAGAACCCCTGCTTCTACCCACAGAACACTAGTTTTATAGAGTAGTGGTCATTTTAGTCTAGGTAGGTGAGTGAAGTAATGAACCAGACCTCTAAATCAGCTAATCATTAAACCTAAAATAGACTAAATCGTAGGAAGGAAGTAACAGGACAGGAGAACCACCCAATGGCATAGCTGGTGGAGAGTTGCAAACTGTGTATCATTATCTGTGAGAGAATACTGTTGGAGCATAGCTTTGAGAATTATTAAAAGTTCTGATTTACTACTAATTTTGAGTGTTCACTAAATGTTTTGGGTGAAATCTTAGTCACAACTCCTTTTCTGCTTTCAATTTGATTGAACTTTTCATTTTCCAGTTTGGTGAAGATTCATCAACCTCCAGTATGATGTCTGTGAACTTTGATGTTCCAGCAAATCAGAGCGACATCAGTGATTTGGTCAAGGCTTCTCCTGTAGCCCATTCTATTCTCTGGATCTGGGGCAGGGACTCTGATGCATACAGGGTAAGTTAACAGAGGGTGATGAAGGAGTTTTCTCAAACAGACAAGCTCTTTTAAGGCAGCGGCTCTCAACCTCACTGATTAGTATGGCCACTGTCGCAGTTCAACTCAGTTCAGCACTTACTAAACTCCTAGTAAATGGAAGGCATTCGGCTAGGCAGTAGTTAAGTAAGACACTGGGCCTGCCTTGATTTCTTTCGGTCAAATAGGGCAGATAGACTTTCTGATTTCTCTTCAGACTTTGAGCTCTGGGTACAACTGCCAACCCTAACAAGTGTCTAAACTTCACCTAAGCATATGCTTGGATATACTTTTTGATCAGCGTTCTTTTATTGAGCTCCCAACTGCGTACCAGGCTGGTACTGTGAGCATAGTACACACATTCCTTGCTCTGCTGGAGTTTACATTCTAGTGCAAGATGCAGATGATTAACAAGTTTATAAAGATGCCCTTCTAAGAAATGACTGTATGGTAGTCGGTGGAAATACCAGAGATCGTGTACTTTTTATTCACTATTAAATTTTCAGAACTTAATTGTTCTTATTCTAACAAAATTACTATAGTCACTTAGATTTAAATATATGTAAAGTAAATTTACCATAGTTTGATAGCATTAGGATATAAGTTTAGCAGGCCTTTATATTTAGAAAAAGTCAGCATTTTACAAATCAAAATCAGTTGTTAAACTTTGGCATTGGGAAAGAAATGGCCTTCGTTCAGGGAAAAATAGTTTTCTGTGCCAGTTTTATAAGAACATGTATATTTCCAGGTACAAATCACAAACTTCACCTCAATTTGGCTTCAGCAAGAGAAAATTTGCCTCATATTACAGGAAGTCCAGAGATGAGGCATAATTTCAGTTTGGTTGATTCAATGGCTCAGGGGTGTCACCAGCGACCCATTTATTTCCTTTTCTTAAATTTGCCATCACGATATTGGTTTCATCCTAAAGCCTGATAGCCATCAGCAACTGGAGCACGAAGTTTTTTGTTCCTATGTGGCTAAGACACTAAGACTGGCTTTTCTTTCCCAGAAGCCCCAAGCAGGCCTCTCCTTGTGTTTCATCGGCTCACCTGACTTAGGCCTGTCCCACCCTGAACCAGTATGTGGTAAATCAGGTAGAATTACCGATTTAGACTAATAATCTGCAGTAGAAGGAATATTACACAATCAACCACAATGTCTACATTTATCTTAAAATAACTAAATTATTGTTTAATTTTTCTAGTATATTTATGTTCTTTTAAAAGTTCCCTTAGCATGTTGAGATACTGAATCCAAAGGAATTGATGAGAATCTTTCTTTCTTTATTAGGACAAACAGGATATTCTTTGGCCTAAAAGAGCAGATTGTGCAGAAAGCTATCCTAGAGTCCCTATTGGCGGAGAATTGCCAACGTATTTTCTGCCTCCGGAAAACAAAGGACTCAGGCAAGTGCTGATGGATTTGGCAAAGCACTTGAATCTGCATGATTGTCATCTGGCAGTTCTTTGAGAGCATCAGCCTTGGACTTGAAAGGTTAAGTCTTTATCTTGACATCACCCAAACTTTGAAAATATGAATCTTGTTCCTTTTTCTTGTGCCAGGATCCACGAACTCAACAGTGATGATTATTCTTCAGAAGAAGAGGCCCAAACCCCTGACTGTTCCATAACTGACTTCAGAAAAAGCCAGACTCTGTCCTACTTAGTCAAAGAATTAGAGGTCCGCATGGATCTGAAAGCCAAAATGCCAGATGACCATGCACGAAAAGTAAGGCTCACTTAGGCTGGTGTTTATTGCCGTCCATTCTGGGTGACTTCACAAGCCCCTTAGGTGGAACAGAATTTTGATAGAAGGCAGTTGTTCAGCTTGAACTTTACAAAACTGAAGGATAGAGTTAAAGAATTGTTGAAATACCTAAGAAATCAGTCATGCTATTGAAAGAGTGTCAGGAAAGTGTTCCTCGGGGCTGCTGTTTACGTAGACCACCTAAGCACTGTTCCTCTCACTGAGAGGGCGACAGAGATGAATGACGCAACTCACTGTCTCCTGAGGGGGACCATTCTACCCACTTCAGTTTAGCTTTGCATCCTCTAAGCCTTCAGAAGTTTGTATAAACTGAAAGCTTGAAGATCCTCTTTCCCTGGACTTATTAACCCTGCTTTGGGCTTACGTGAGGTCCTTAAGAATTTGTATAAATTTGATAACCACTTTGCAAACATTTTTATAAATAAGTTCTGTTATATTGTTTTCTTTAATTCTTTTAGTTATGTATAACTAGGACTTTTATTACCAATTATAAATTTTATATTACATACCATTTCAAAGACACAAATGAAAAAATAATCTTTTTACAGAGAAAACAGACCACTGCGACAACCTTCTTTTAAACTTAATTTTAAAACCGTGCACAGTTACTAATTACATTCAAGAAACATTTACTGAGGCCAAAAAACATTTGCTAGGCACTGTTTGGAGTGCTAGGAATACAAAGATAAATAGACCATGATACCTGACTTGGAGTTGCTCACAGTTATATAAATGCTGCAAGAACATAGACTAATTTAGGATCAGGTGCTTCTCCACCTAGGAAAGATAGATCTTTATTGCATCAGGTATTACATGCTGTTGTCTTCCGAACAATTTCTCATTTGGTTCTGGAACTTGGGTCGGCTTTAATGGGGTGCGATAAAACGCCTTAATACGTATATGGGGTATACATCTTTCAACTTTTTTCAATTATAGGAAACTAGGGCATGCATGTGAGCAGTCCACACGTGTTGGTATGTCTGTGACCTCATGTTATATAATTATAAATGTCTATTCAAATTAGCTGTTCCTGAGGAGCTCAAGTAGAGACTGCTATCTATAGGAATTTTTTTCAACTGTCTTCCCTGTTATTTTAAATTGAGTCAGTCTTCCTTTTGTTGTTTTCAGATTTTGCTTTCCCGTATTAATAACTATACTATCCCAGAAGAAGAAATTGGGTCTTTTTTATTTCATGCTATTAATAAGGTGAGTCAACCTACTTCAGACATCTGAAATTTAAGTGCTTAGTAATTGTAATTAAAAATTTAAGTGCATGTATTGAAAATCCTTTTTAGAACAAGTACTGTATTCTTGTACTAAGCGAAGTATTTGGGGGTTTTGCAGCCAAACGCTCCTGTCTGGCTGATACTCAATGAAGCTGGACTCTACTGGAGAGCAGTAGGAAATAGCACTTTTGCTATTGCTTGTCTTCAGAGAGCTTTGAATTTGGCCCCACTTCAATACCAGGACATTCCTCTTGTGAACTTGGCCAACCTTTTGATTCACTATGGCCTTCATCTTGATGCTGCTAAGCTGCTTCTTCAAGCTTTGGCCATCAATAGCTCTGAGGTAAGGCTTTATGCTCCTTTGTAGCTACATATACTGTGTGGGGGGAACTCAGATTCAGAATAGAATCTGCGTGTTTCTAGAGCACATGAAACATTTTGTTTTGTTTTATTTTTGAAGTGTTTATTTATTTTAAATGAGTGAAATATGTAATTATGCAGTTAATTTTTTTTTAGAAAATTATATTTAAATAGGAATGACATACTGCTAAAAATATACTGCCACTATTTTATGTTAGTCTGAAACATCTGGTTTTTCTTTATCCTACTCATCACAATGTGCATCCTGCTTAATATTATATTGTTTTACAACTTGAATTTATAGATACCTTTATACTAACTAGGCCAGAGCATGGATTAAAGGTTGTTTTGATAAGGATAAGTGGATTAATACACACGCCTTTAACCTCCCACATGCAGCGCATGGAGTTATGTCACTGCAGTTAATTACTTTATTTCACAGTTTCTAAGATATCGCTTCCTTTTTTTTTTTTTTTTAAGATTTTATTTATTTATAGACAGAAGGGAAAGGAGGGAGAAAGGGAGGGAGAGAAGCATCAATGTGTGGTTGCCTCTCATTCGCCCCCTACTGGGGACCTGGCCTGCAACCCAGGCATATGCCCTGACTGGGAATCAAACTGTGACCCTTTGGTTGGCAGGCGGGCGCTCAGTGCACTGAGCCACACCAGCCAGAGTATCACTTTCTTTTTTTATCATATTTTAGCATCTCTGAAATAAGGATACATGTTACAATTGATGACATCTTAGGTTTGATGAAATACAGTCATAATAAATATATAATTAAATTGCTTTTATACCTGGTGTCTAAAAGTTTATAAGTTTTCTATCCAAAGAAACTTTTAGAAAAAGTGTTCATGAATGGTTTAGGTTTATTTGAGATATTCCAGAACTAATTTTTTAAGTATAAAGAGAAAATATTGCCTATTAAGAGTGTCCTTTAAAGCACACAGATTTATAGCTGGATTGTAAGCAAAAGTTTACAATTGCTATACTATACAGCAGGTCTGGTTGCTAAAGAAGTACATCAGATATTTACTGAATAAAGTTTACTATGTGCTAGATGTGGAGGAAACAGTGGGAACAAATGCTATATATAGGATATGAGGAAGTGGGTATCCAGATGGAAGATTGAATACAGCTGTATTCCCCTTTATACTTTTCACTTTCTACTGCTACCAGCCAAGGCAATTAGGCAGTATTCTTCTGAAGAAAAGAGAGCTCCTTTACAGGTTACTTGCCGTTCTACATTTGAATATTATACTAAAATTTCAGTTGTTAAAAACTGTGCACTGAAATAAGAATAAAAAGATAAATCAATGAATCAGGGTAGATACACCCAAATAAACCTTAATCAGTACCTCATCCACAGCTGCCAACATTTGGAAGTATTTCCTTATTAAACTGTTCTTCTATGTAAATATTTCATAGTATTGCAACTCCGCTGTACTGGCGATCTTTAATATGTACTATATAAAAGTTTTTATAGTCACAGTTTTTATAGCCATCAATTTAAATGGTTATATAAAGTTTTGATGAATTGGTATGTCATAGCTTACTGCCCTATTGTTGAATATTTAGGTTACTGGTAGTGCTTAGCTATTATCAGTATGGTTTTCTGTATAAGGTCTTTTCCGTATCCCAGGTCATTTTCTTAATAAAGATGGTTAGCACTGGAATTACTAGAAGAGAATGAATATTTTAATGACTGTGATACAAAATACCAAACAATCCACCAAAAGATTTGGACCAATATACATTGCCATAATCAAGGTCTGAAAATACTCATTTCACCTGTATCCTCACCAGAATTGGGCAGTTAAAATAGTTGCTAACTTTTACTGGTTTTGTTTTAAGAGCCAGGTACCATAGTGAGCACTTTGCATGTAATAACTTATTCTCACAACAGCCCTACAAGATAGGATTTACCCATTTGATAAAGAAACTCCAAGAGATTTACCAAAAGTCGGAGCTCACATTTGAACTCAGGGAGAGAGGCCGCAATACTTACACCTTTAGCCATGTCACACTGCCTCTGAATTTACGTTCATAAAACAAGTTTACTGTAAAAATTTTCACCTGTCTGTTGTAATATAAATTTCTTTATCTTTTAATTTTTAAAGTAAAAGCTCATATATGCATTTTGCTCATTTTGTTAAAATTTAGTTGTTTAATTTTATGTGAACTCTTATACAATATTCTTTAACCCCATCTGTCATGTTAAAAATATTTTCTTTGCTTTTATTGTCTTAGCCTTTAAAAATCACCCATAAGTTTGTCCATCTTTTCTCTTTTTATTTCTATTGTTAAATTTAATTTCTTCATAAGTTTGAAAAAATTAGTTCTGTTTTGTTTGTGTCTTCTATGATTTGCCTTTAAATAGTTAACTCTCAAATATAAAAGACCTTTTCCTGTGTTGTCTTCTAGGTGTTTTATAGTTTTAGGCTGTACATTGTGGTTTATGATCCATTTCAAGTTAAATATTCTTTATGATGTGAGGTAGGGATCAAAGTTTATTCATCAAAACTCATATCCACATAGATATCCAGTTGTGCCAGTACCATATCTTGAGAGCACTATCCTTTCCCTATTGAATCATCCATCACCTTTGCTCTGAACTCCAGACTCCTTTATGCAACAGCTTACTCACTTGACATCTGCACTTCAATGCCTAAAACACACTCAAAAGCTAAAGACCAAAACTAAGCTTCTTAACGTTGTACCAATTTATTCTTCTCTGTCTGCACCATTCAAGGAAACAGTAAAGCCAGTAGCTCAGGAGAAGAAGTTCGAACCTCATTTGTACCTTTCTCCTCTCAGGGCAAATTCAATCTATTAGCTAACCTTGCTGATTTCTATTTTCAAAATATACGTAGAATTTCACTATTTACCATTATCTGTACTGCTGTCTAATCTAAACCACCATTATCTTTTATTTGGATTATTTCAGTAGCCTCCTAATTGGCTTCTCTGCTTTTGGCATTTGTCCCCCTACAGTCTATTCACAATATAGCAACCAGTCAGATCCTTATAAAAAAAATAAATGTTATTTGTTTCTTCAAATCTCCACAATAGTTCTCCATGTAACTTAGAGTAAAAAAGAAGAACTTATAATGGTGTAAAAGTGCTACCTTACCTCGTTTCTTTTTTGACCTCATCTCCACGAGATCAGTCCTTCGCTCGTTCCATCCTGGCCTCCCTTGCTTCCTTGCAGTGCTTGAGCCTGCTGGCCATGCTCCCACCTCAGGCCTTTGCTCTGTTCTCTGCTTGGAGTACTTCACCCTCCACCAAGATTTCTTCATAGCGTGCTCCTCCCAGTCCTTAAAATCTTTCACAAATACGACCTTCTCAGTAAGTCCTTCCCTTATCACCCTATTTAAAATGGCACTCCTTTCTCCACTCTAGTATCGCTTATGTCTCTTTCTCGCTCTGCTTTTCCCCATCACATTTTCTTCACAATTTTATGACACTAGACTATACTCTCCACAAGGGCAGGGATTTATCTTTCTTATTTTCTGTTTTATCCCCAGTATCTAAAACGGTGTCTGAAACATTAGTAAATATTCAGTAATTATTTTCTGGATGAATTGATGAAAATTTATCATTTTTTCCAAACTGCTTACTAGTTTATCTCAATACAAGGTATTTGCACAGCCATCATTCTGGTCATAGCAATAATCACAACACTGTTCTTATGCAAAATATAAAGACAATTTTGAAATCAAGGTGTGGGATTTAATTTTATATCTGAGAGTGAACCACTAAGTAATCCTTTGCATGTAGTTTGAAACCTACTTGGATTAGACCTCTTTAATCTGGAATATTCTTCACCCCTCGGCTTGCTTACATAAGGCATTCTGGATGACCTAATAGCCTGAACCAAAAGCAAGTAGTTGGGTAAATCGTAGGTGTTGTGTTTCACAGGGATATATAGTACAGTTTGAGAATAAAACATCCTTAGGTCTTTTAAAATATTTTTAATCATAAACTAAGTGTGGAATAAATGGTTTGTACACAAGCAAATTACAGAAATACTGAGCATAGGTGTATTTCAGCTAAAACAACCTAAACTGAATACTTTGGGCTGCTTTTAAAAACAAAGTCCCAACAAACAGTTCGAAAATAGACTACAAAAACTGTTTATAATACCATCAAAAAATCATATCTAGAAATAAATATAAAGGAAGATGTACAAGACTTCTGTACTGATTACAAAACATTGATAAGAGGAAGGAGACCTAAGTAATTGGAGACACACATTGTGTTCATGGATTGGAAGATTCAATATTAAGATGTAAGTTCTCTCCAAATTGATTTATAGATTTCACTTCATAGGCATCATTTTTCTCTCAGCAATTCCATGTATATATGTGTGTAAACTGATAAGTTCATTCTGAAATCTACATAGAAGTGGAGCTAAAAGAGCCAAAAAAATTTGAGGTGAAAGGGAGAAAAACAGTTGGAAGGCTTATAGTACTAGATTTCAGAACTGGTTGTAATTAAGTACGTATGGTATTGGCACAAATGTACTAAATATATTGAGGAACAACGATAAAGAAATTGGAAGTATGCCCCCATGTACAAGGTGACCTGATTTATGACAAAGGCACATCCGTAGTTCAGTGTGTGTGTTGGTGGGGGAGTATTTGAATAACCCCTAAAGAAAAAGAAATGAACCTTTACTCCTACCTCACATTTAGACAAAATTAATTTAAGGTGGATCATATACCAAAATGTGAAAAATAAAACAATAAATCTTCTTGATAAAAAACATAGGAGAGCCGTGGCTGGTGTGGCTCAGTGGATTGAGTGCCAGCATGCAAACCAAAGGGTCGCTGGTTCGATTCCCAATCAGGGCACATGCCTGGGTTTGCAGGACAGGTCCCCAGTTGGGGGTGCATGAGAGGCAACCACGCGTCGATGTTTCTCTCCCTTTCTTTCTCCCTCCCTTCCCCTCTAAAAGTAAAATAAATAAAATCTTTAAAAAAAATTTTTTTAATGATAAAAAGACTGACCCAGTCAGCAAATTCTCATACTAGCAAGTAGGAGAATCTGTACATCCACTTTGGAAAACTATTTGGTTGCATCTCCTAAAACTAAGTATATGCTCTCCATTGAGAATCACTGCTAAGTGTGTACCCAAGGAAAATGAGTACATAATCGCTGTCAAAAGACCTTTACAAGTATATTGACAGTAGCCTTATTCACAGTAGCCAAAAACTGGAGACAGTTCAGATACCTATCAGTAAGAGAATAGACGAACACACCATAGTACTGTATTCACATGTTACAACATTACACATTATTTCTAAAAGAATTAACTGCTGATACACAAAAACATTCAATTTCTTGAATCTTAGTTTTGTGTTGAATGAAAGAAGCTACAAAGGGTACATATTGTATATACACCTAAGAGAACATGCTGTTTCATTCCTTTTATATGAAGTTCAAGAACAGGCAAAGCTAATGTATAGAAGTCACAATATCACAACAGTGGTTACCTCTGGGATTGGGGTTGAGTTGCCCCAGGGAACCTTTTGGGGCACTGGAAACATTCTAAATGTCTTATTTTTATATCTTGAGATGAGTGGTGGTTAAGGGATCACTACATATGTAAAAATTCAGTGATTTATCTGCTTAATACCGGTGTAAAGTACGCATTTTATATATTTTTTATCTTAGGAGAAAGGTAAAAGATAAATTTATGTTTGTGTTATACAGTTTAGAAATGGCTGGTGTAAATAAAGTGGACAGTTAGCCATTAACTTTTATGGGGTAACCTAAAAAAAACCAAAAGACCTATAATGTAAAGGCTTGGTAATTTTCAGATAATATTAATTCATTAACATTTTGCTGATTTTTTTTTTTCAGCCCCTGACCTTTTTGAGCCTGGGAAATGCTTACCTTGCTCTGAAGAATATCAGTGGGGCACTTGAGGCCTTTAGACAGGCTTTGAAACTAACTACCAAATGCCCAGAGTGTGAAAGCAGCCTGAAGTTGATTCGCTGTATGCAGTTTTACCCTTTTCTGTACAACATCTCCTCTTCTGTTTGCAGTGGTAAGCAGCTGTTAAATGCTGGGAAAATAATGAGTTCACCCAGAATTCCTATTCCAATCAACAACACAGAAAATGATTTTCCCAATTTTTCCAAAGGATATTACATAACTAGTATAATTCTAGATACAGGAAAGAAGTTATTTATTACTTACTATACAGATGCCGCTGGGTGTCAGGCTTAATTCTCCCCCAGGCCTCAGCTGAGAAGACTGACTGAAGTGTCTTCAACTGGGATTGCCAGGCTGTGAGATTTTTTTCTCTTTTCCCTAAATCTCAGATGTTTTATAACAACTGGTACTTATAACTAGGGATATTTTTTCTGTCCATGAATTCAAACTGTGTAGTGAGATTTGAAGCAGTTTTTCAATGTTCATTCACTGACATACAGCCCCTTGCCTTTCAGTGAAGATGATCCAGACCTTTGCTGCCCCTTTACAATAGTCCCCTCACATCAGTGGTATCTCTTTGCCTTCTTCCACTTTCTTCCAAAGCTACTGTGCAATTTATACACATGCACGTGCGTATGTGTGTCCGCCTGGGTCAAAATATTTGAGTTAATATCTAAACTATTGTAAATTCATCAGTTAGAACTCTCTGAGAGTTCCATGTTTGTTTAACTTTTACTACAAGAAAAAGGATGGGTTTGACTTGAATTATGAGAAGTACGGTTTACATATGTGCAGATCCTCAGTACCTCACCACTGTAGAGCGCACAGTGGGCACTCCATGAATGATCAGGTTTGATCGTAACATTTAAGCACAGGGCTGTCTGTTCAGCTGCTTCATTTTGGATATTTAAAAAAAAGTGACACCTACTGGGTTAAGTGACTTTTCTAAAAGAAAATCAGTAATTACTAGTAGATTTGGCACCCAAAAGTGGTTTTCCCGATTCCTTATACTAGGGTACCTTAGGATTTCAGTGCAGTCCGAAGCAGTATATAGTGCTCACATTTTTTAAAAATATCAAGAGTCTGGTTTTTTAGTGAAGAAACCAAAAATCTCTCGGCAACATAACTCCATGACTTAGTTGCAGAGCAGTGTCGACCGCAATGTAAACTAGGGGTCTTACAAGGATGCTGAAGGTCAAAGACCGTGCTTTCTCAAGGCAGTGTAGTACAGTGCCCAGTGCCAGAGTCAGTCGCAGTGAAGCAACTTGCGCCCTCATCTACAAAATGAAAGACAGTAAAAATCTATCTCATACACCTGTTGGGAGGATTAAATGAGATTCTTACGGGTGTTGGGTAAAAGTAAATAGAAATGCATAATGTATACAAAGTATTCAGAGCTTTAACAATGCAAGTCATGGATCTTCATTTTCTTACTGAACCCTAGAAACTGTTTTGTAGGTTACCTCAGGACAACCTTGTAAATAAGGTTTCACTTCTCTCATTGAGCTGCATACATATTAGTAAGAGTCTTTTATTTTCTTTAGTTATTATCATCTCCCTTCTCTCTCTATTTGTTTCTGTTACTGGGAAGAAGATTTTGAAAGTATGTAATGCCCCTTTCCTAAAAAGCCTTTTCCTTATCATTAGTTCTATATGTTTTTGCTTAGTATTTGTTTCTTTTTTTTTATGATTTTTTAAAAAATTTTTGTTTATTCTATTACAGTTGTCCCAGTTTTCCCCCTTTGCCCTCCTCTGCCCAGCCCACCGCTGCTTCCACAGTCAGTCCCCACCCCATTGCCCATGTGCATGAGTCATTCATACATGTTCTTTGAGTAATCCCTTCCCTTCCTTTCCACCATTCCCTGTTTCCATGCCTCTGCTTCTGTTTTGCTTGTTAGTTTATTTTGTTCATTAGATTCCTCTCATAAGTGAGATCATATGGTATTTGTCTTTCATCAGCTGGTTTATTTTGCTTAGCGTAATAACTTCCAGTTCCATCCATGCGTTCGCAAAGGGTAGGAATTCCTTCTTCTTTCTTTCTGCTGCATAGTATTCCATTGTGTAAATGTACCACAGTTTTTAATCCATTCTTCAACTGATGGGCACTTAGGCTGTTTCCAATACTTGGCCATTATCAGTAGCGCTGCTATGAACATAGGGGTGCATAAGTTCTTTTGAATTGGTGTTTCTAGATTCTTAGGGTATATTCCCAGTAGTGGAATCGCTGGGTCAAAAGGCAGTTCCATTTTTAATTTTTACAGCAAATTCCATTCTGTTTTCCATAGTGCTAGCACCAGTCTGCATTCCCACCAACAGTGCACTTGGGTTCCCTTTCCTCCACGTCCTCACCAGCACCTGTTTGTTGATATATTGATAGCCATTCTGACAGGTATGAGGTGATACCTCACTGTGAATTTAATTTGCATCTGTCTGATGGCTAGTGATGTTGATCATCTTTTCATATGTCTATGGGTCATCTGTATGTCCTCTTTGGAGAAGTGTCTATTCAGGTCCTTTGTCCATTTTTTAATTGGATTGTCTGTCTTCCTGTTGTTGAGTCAAATGAGCTCTTTATATATTTTGGAGATGAGACCCTTGTCCAATGTATCATTGGCAAGTATGTTCTCCCCTACAGTCGGTTCTCTTTTCATTTTGATGATGGTTTCTATAGCTGTGCAGAAGCTTTTTAGTTTGATATAGTCCCATTTGTTTATACTTTCCTTTATTTCCCTTGCTCTAGGAGATGTATTGGCAAAAATATTGCTACATGGGATATCTGTAATTTTACTGCCTATGCTTCCCATTAGGACTTTCATGGTATCATGACTTACATTTAGGTATTTTATCCATTTTGAATTTATTCTGGTGTATGCTGTAAGTTGGTAGTCCAGTTTCTTTTTTTTTCTTTTTTTCTTTTTGCATGTATCAGTCCAGTTCTCCCAACACTATTTATTGAAGAGGCTATTTTTATCCCATTGTATATTTGTGCCCCCTTTGTCAAATATTAATTGACCATAAAAACATAAATTTATTTCTGGGCCCTCTTTTCTGTTCCATTGATCGATGTGTCTATTCTTAGTACCAGACTGTTTTGATTACAGAGGCCTTGTAGTATAGTTTGATATTAGGTATTGTGATTTGTCCAACTTTGCTCTCCTTTCTCAAGATTGCTGAGGTTATTCGGGATCTTTTTTGGTTCCTTACAAATTTTTGAAATATTTGTTCTAGATCTGTGAAATATGCCATTGATATTTTAGTAGGAATTGCATTTAATCTCTAGATTGCTTTGGGTAGTGTGGACGTTTTAATGATAATAATTCTTCCAATCCATGATCAGGGTATATGCTTTCATTTATTTGTGTCTTCCTCAGCTTCTTTAAGTGTTTAATAGTTTTCCAAGTACAAGTCTTTCACCCCCTTGGTTAAATTTATTCCTAAGTATTTTATTTTTTTGTTGCTATAGTAAACGGGATTTTTTTCTTACTTTCCCATTCTCATAGCTCGTTGTTGGCATATAAAAATGCCATCAGTGTTTGTTTTTTGAAATTTATTCTTATTTTATGTTACTCATGTCAAAAGAGGAAATTCAGTCATCTTCAAATTTTTTCCCAGAACATAACCTCAACTAGCCCAAGAAACTGCTAACTTGAAACAGACCTTTCTTAAAGTTGTTGTGTCTGGTAGTCCAGGTTATCCCAAGAATATTATTGGATCCAGTAGAGTAACATTACAAGAAAATAATTGGGAAGTGGGAATACTTTTATAGTTCTTTTAGAAAGAACTCATTAATTAATTTGTAATATATAGACCTTTCAATATTATAATTAACTATTTAGAAAAGAATGTAACATCTGCTAGCCCCTAAATAACTACTGGTCCCCCTAATAGTAGTGTGTGTTACAGCATTTTCTAGGTTTAAAAACTCATCGATGGTACTGAATTAATTTCAGTATTGAATTTTTCTTTGACAGTGTTTTTTTGTACTTGTTTCTATAGTAATCCTGTTCATTCAGTTGCTTTGCTGAGTTCCAGCTTTGAAAGCTGAAACTTGAAAGAAATAAAGTAGAGAAACCATGAGCTTATATTTGAAAACCTAAACAGTTGCAACTGCTCAAGTTAACCAAGTTAAACAAAAATGAATGAAAGTCTCTGGCTAATGATTAGCATTCCTGTAGCTTCAGATGATCCGTCTGCTTTTGCTTTTTCGTTTTTGCAATATCGAAGTAAGTTTCATAAGTTATTTTACTTGTGTGACATATTATTGTCTTAAGTTTTTATTATGACAGTACAAAGGTTTCAGGAGATGGACAAGACTCATGATTCCTTTTCCATATAATAATCAAAGAATTCATATTGGTTTTAATTAGACAAGAATTTAAACTGCCTTTATCCATCCTTTTTTGAAAAGCTACCAATTCAGAACTTTTTAGGTAAGCTTTTCAAGATCAAAAATACTTAAGTACTCTTGGGAAACCCTTTTTAAAATTTTTCCTGACCACTGTTGTTAACCTCCCATAAATTATTTTCTTTAAAGATTCATATTAGTAACTATTTTTATAGCAGCTAGAGTATAATATAATGTCTTGGGTAGTATGAACTTAATGGTAAAATTATAGTCAGTATGTTAACATCAGTAAGTATTTTATTGCTTTTCATATATAATCATGTAATTTTTCACACAGATTTTCAGTTTATATTTCTTGGAATATCTAGTAATGTATTCTGTTACCTTTGAATACTGATTCATTCAGCTTAAAAATAAATAATCACTATGCTCATAAAATTTTTCTACTTATAAAGACTTTATAGCTAAAGCGTGTCAATTAGTATAGAATTATTTAGCTCGTAGTTTTTCCACACTTTCATTAATCTAGAAATTTTATTGACTGCCATTTGTTAGATACATAGGTTCTTACAGCAACTGCTTATCACCTCTCTCCCTTGATTACCACTTAATAAGGCCTTCTCTTTTATAGGAAGTTTTATATTGCCACTACCATTTCAAGGACTGCGAAGGAAAAGTTAATAGGTTGATTTTTTAATTGCCCACTCTCAAGGTGACTGCAGAAGAGAAGCTAGTGCTTATAATTTTGATTAAATGCTTTATTTCAGCAGTTTTGAAATACGAGCTCTGTCCAAAAAGTATCCAGCCATCTACTGTGGAAAATAGAGACATTTATTGAAGAAGATACAAAAAACATTGTACATAGGACAATGACACCTCAGTCTCCTTCAAAGCATGCACCTTGGGACCTCACACAGTTCTCGCAACTTCTCTTCCACTGTTCAAAACACTCTGCAAAATCCTTTGTTGGAATTGCTATCAGCTGCCTTATATTATCCTGAATCTCATCGACAGTCTGAAATTTCTTCCCTTTCAAAGGTGATTTTAGTTTTGGGAAAAGCCAAAAGTCGCAGGGTGATAAACCTGGGCTGTAGGGGGACTGAGTCACCTGGGTGATTTGATGTTTTACCAAAAAACTCTGCATGAGATGTGATATACGCACAAGTGTGTTGTGATGAAGCTGCCAATCACCAGTTGCCCATAGCTGTAGCCATTTTCATCGTATTGCACCTCTCAAACAACAAAGAGCATTGAGGTATTATCCTTATTAATTGTTGGCCTGGAGGGGCGTAGTCGTGATTGGCAGCACCTTCCCAATCAAAAAACACAGTTAACATGGTCTTGATCTTGCTGTGACTTTGCCACGCCTCCTTCAGGCGTGGAGAACCAGGCAACTTCCACTGGGACAACTGGGCCTTCGTTTCTGTATCGTACGCATAGCCGTAGAGCCATGATTCATCTCCAGTTATGACCTTCTTGAGGAAATCTGGTTCATTGGTAGTGGTTTGAATCAAGGCATTAGCAACTGCAGCACAGTGTTCCTTCTGCTCTGGTCGCAGAAACTGCAACGAATTTTGCCATAACGTTTCATGCCAAGGTCCTGCATCGAAACCTCGGACACAGTAGTTTTTGGAATCCTCAGGTCAGCTTCTAGTTCTCACACTGTGAGTTGCCAATCTTCGTTGACTGCAGCCCATACACGTTCACCATTCTCAGGTGCTCTTCTTGTTGCAGGCCTTTCAGAACGTGGCTCACTTTCAACAGATTCTTGACAATCTTTGACGCATTTGTGCCACACTTTTATTTGCGCTGCATTCATTCCATCATCCCTGAAAGCCTTCTGAATCATCCGAATAGTTTCTGCACAGGAATGTTCAAGCTTAACGCAAAATCTGATGCATATTCGTTGCCCTACTCACTCAGTCATTGAATGCAACTGCTACACAGTATACATGCTCATTCAGTGGCATCTACCGTCCTCACTGTCTAGTACAGTGAAGTCATCCTTGTTCACACATACACATTCCACTTACCGCTCCTTGGCTACCAGGTTACATCTGTGTCGCGCAAACTGTTCTTGTTATATTAACAATGGCTGGACTTTTTCTGGACAGAACTCATATATACTGTTTTTCCACATTTACTGGTTTGTTATTTTACAACTTGATTTAACCTAAGTACAACTGAATGAGTTGCTTTAACAAACTCATGCTTCAAGAATAACACATCTGGCCCTTTTTAAAGTAAATGGAATCTGTTAAATAAACTTATAATGTATTTTTTAAAAGATTTTATTTATTTATTTTTAGAGAGAGTGAAGGGAAGGAGGAGAAAAACATCAATGCGTGGTTGCCTCTCATGCGCCCCCTATGGGAACCTGGCCCGCAACCCAGGCATGTACCCCAACTGGAATCAAACCAGTGACCCTTTGGTTTGCACGCTTGGCACTCAATCCACTGAGCAACACCAGCCAGGGCTTAATAATTTTAAAACTAAGTAAGGTCTCTGAAATGCTCAACATTTTAAAAAGGACCTTTTTTAATTAGAAAAAATGAAGTTGTCACAGAGAATGAAACTTCATGAGGTAATAATTAGTATCTTCTCTAATGACAAAATTGGAAAATAAATTTTAATAACAACATAAGTGAAATATTGATATTGAATTTGTAGTATTCACGATAGTGGATATTTCCTAGTGTTTATTACTCAAAAATATTTTCTAAATACTTTTCACCCTTCACCTTGACTAACTTGCAAATTAAAAAGTTACATCTCACAATCTACATTGTTCTATTATGCCTGTGATATGTATAATTTTACTTTAGTATTCTCCATTCAGTATTATTTTTATTATATTAGAAAACATAAAATCAATGGTAGGTTATATTTATTAGACTTCATTTTCATGAGATGTTTACAGCTGTGCCACGAAGAATGGTACTGATATATACCAAATATAACTGAGCATCAAACCCAGGATTTCTCAACCCTGATCTTAATTCACTGAGATACATACCCCACACAATTATTGGCCCAGAACTTTAGAAATTATGAATAAATGTTTTACAGAAGTTAGAATTTAATATCTAGGTATGCTTAGAATTTTATGCAAGTTTCCCTATAAATGTATTTGAAAGCTTTCCCCACTATAGTTTAAAAAAAAAAAAAAGGAGTGGGAGAATTTCCAAACCATGTAAATGAGCTGTAATATCTTGTTCTCATGTACAGAAGAATTAACCTGTGTTGTCTTCAGTGTTTCTATTTTTATAGCATCTATTTACCTAAATCTTATTCCCTTTTATAACTTGTTTAATCTGTGTTCTTCAGCCTAAATTTCTGTAGATTTATAAATTGTAGCTTAAAGCAATTTTCATGAAGTTCAGATTTTGAAGGAAAACAAATCCTGCACTTTGCTGCCCTCCTGTGGACTATCCAGCATATGCTACTTGCATTAAGGACTTTAGCTGTATAGCATTCTTCCTAAGAATTAGGGAAGATATCTGCTTTAAAAACACATACACCGTCTTAAAGACTCAGTTTTTAATAGCATTTTATATGTTCCTAGGTAGCTTACCACCATTTATTTTTGTAAGAAGAATTAAAACTGGTTAATTTGTTAAAGATTTCAAAGTCCTGAAATGCAGGTGCATCCTACAACCAAGTATTAAGAATTGAGTGAAGGAGTCACTGAGAGTGTGTGGTTTACTCAAATAGATGTGGTGAATTTAAGCTCACTTACCACATGAGAACTATAATATCATTCTGCCTTTTGCACAGTCAATGGAAATTTTACCAAACTGATTTTTGATAATGCTGTTGTGAATAGTCTATTTTCTTTACAACATATACCCTGCTTTCCTGGTTCCATGTGTTTGCTCATGTTTTCTGCAGCATTTCCCCATAAGTATCCCCTTGCCCCCGTCTATAAAATTCCTCATCTTACCCATTTTTCAATGCCCACTTCTGCCATATGCCATTCCTGATCTCTTAATTTCAAGTAATGTGTAAACCAATCAGCCTACCTGCCTATGCCCCCCCTTCAGCCCCTGTGACTTGCTTTTATAGTTATTTGTGTACGAGATACAAATCTCCTGTGCACAAGACTTCTCTAGCCCTTATGAACAGGGACTGATCCTTTCTTTCATCTTCATACCCTGGCCCTTAAGTTTAGCGTATAGAGTTAAGTAAATGGCATATTAGCTGATGATATTTCAAGTTGAACTACTGCAAATACCTAATAATAAAGAGTAATTAATTTTATCCACCCCACTCTTTACCCAGAATGCTTTTACTGAATCACCACTGAACATACCTATATAAATACAGAGCTGTTAAGGTCTATAGCTGCAATACCATAGGAGGGAGAAGAGAAAAGGAATTTTATTGTCTCACTTGTCGTCTACATGCTGACACATCTAATAGATAGCTTGTAATCTTCCATCTCCTGTCCACACAGTTTTTAATAACAGTTATAAACAAATGTCCTTGTCGACCCTCATAAAAACATTTATGGATAAATCACTAAGTCTGAGAAAACCTATTGGATTTGTTTCCCCAGCATGCTTGCTTGAAATAAATTTCCCTTTATTTAGGATGAAGTAAGCCAGAGATTTAAATTTAATAATAATAGCAGCTGTGGTAGTTAATTTTTTTTTTTTTTTGCATGGGAACATGTTTCATAGTAAACTTCCTGCAAGTGTTTAAATTCCCTTGTTTAGAGATCTAATCTGACCTTTCACATTTCTAGAGGAAGCTGTGTAGCTGCCAAGAGCTTGGATTCTGTCACTGGAGTTATTTCTTCCACAGCCCATGTTTCATGGTGTCTGTGTCTCTCAACTGATGCTGACTTTGCTTTAGTCACTTAAGACCACATGGCATGACAGACAGATCCAACTTATAGCTAGTTCTTTTTGTCCTCTAAAAGGAGGTGGAAAATATAGGTCTACAGAAACCAAAACAGATGCAACCGTGAACTCTTATGCAAAGCAGATTCTCCTACCACGTGTGAACAGTGTTCCCAGGGTAGATTTCAACTCCAGAATATGCAGTAAAAGGGAAATGCACACACACTTACTTACATTTGAGGTCATACAGTTTTCTTTTTTAAACTTGCTTCTGATTCATTCATCTCACTGGGAGGAAATGCCTGTGTAATCCTGAGGTTACTGGTCTCAAGTCTTTAACATGGTCTGTTTCCTACCTGGCATTGCACTTTTAAGGTCAGTTAGTGCACAGCCATTTCTTTAAAACCAAAGAATTTCATTCAGTACTAATTGCTGAATGAGAACAAAGGCCATTTTGCTAGCGTTTGTTACTTTGCCTTCAACAACAGAAAATTCGAATTCTAGTTCCCATTACAAGTCAGTTTAATTATTTATGTCTTAGAAATTCATTATGTAATAGGAAGTACAGGAGTATGACACTCACTTGTCCCATGAGGGGAAGCATGGTAAGGGGAGGAAGGTTTGGCGGGATGCTGCAGCCAGCAGTAGCTCCTAATGGGCATTGTTGAGTGACAGAGGTAAGTGTTGATTTAACTGAATATAGTGTCTGTAGTCTGTTTGTATATTGGAAGACAGTGATTTCACACAATGTACTAAAATGTCCTTTAAAGAGCACGTAGTGGGCTGTGAGACCAATTTCTAAAACTACTAAATATTTTAGAATTTAGATACTCTGAACAGTTTAATCTGAAATAATTGCTGTTTTCTCCTAAGAGACTGGTAGGAATGAACTGTGTACTGCCTCCAGCATCTCTACGTGCACATCCACTGGAAACTGAAATTAGGCAAATACCTTGGTAACCTCTAAGAGCTAGTTGCTCATACTAGAGATTCTGAGTTGGCTATAGCTAAAAAGCCTTTGTGAATAGAGATTATGTTGGGATAACTTCTCATTCCTTTGTTTTCAGGGAGACAATAAATAATAATAGCAGCTTGCCATGTACCAGGCAGTGGTCTGATTTAAACTCAACAACCCAGTGAAATGGATACTACTAGTAAACTCAATTTTTAGATGAGGAAACTGATATGCAAAGAGGTTATAAAGAACTTGCCCTGCTTTGTACAGCTAGAAAGTACTAGAGCCAGGATTTGAACTGACATGGTCTGACTCCAGTATGTGCTCCTATCCACTATGCTCTAGTGTTGCATGAACCTGTCATTGGCTTGTGCTTGGCTCACTCTCGTTACTTAGCTCTTACAAATTTCAGATGCCTCTCATTTTATTTGTGCCGTTTCTTTAGTATAACTAACACTAAAGGATCCTAAGTTACCCAACCAGGAATCTCTTACTGACTTGAGATTCATAAGGTAAGTATTATAGCCACAGGATAAATTGTGCTTTTATCTCTAAGTTTCTTATGCTTTGACCAGTATATTAAGTATTTAGTTGTTTTCCAGTTAGGGTAAGTTAATATTAATAACCCAATTTATGCATCTGATATCCTAACCACAGAAAAGGATGTTGATATGTCTAAGATCTCATAGCAGTTCCAGAATCAGAAATGCCCCCTTTGGAGTATGCTTAGCTGGTATTGTTTTGTAGTTTCTTCTAAGAAAAACCAAACTGCCAGGATTTGAATTAGATGCTAAATGCTTTGCAAGCAAGTATAAAGCATTAAGCACAGAAAAGTCATCCCATTTTCACCTGGGACCTTGTTATCTAAAGCATTTCATTTAAATCCTTAAAAAAAAAATCATACCTCTCAAGGTTAGTCTAAGCTATAGAATGCCCTCATTTTTGCATCAGCAAAAAATAATAGTCATATGCATGGAAGATGACATGTTACTTTATAGATAGGTGTATTTCCATTTATCATTTGCCAACACTTTCTTGTGTTCCTTTAATGCGAACATCTCCAACTCTGCGGGAAGACAAGGAATATTTTTCCATGTAAGCAGCTTTTCAGGTTCCCCTTTAAGCTAGAATAGACTGGTACTGTAGTCCAAAGAATGGAAACTTACTTTCTGAAGTGTTTTAGCTCTTCCTCAGACAGCTGGAAGGAGGAATTTAAAATTAGGCAGTTTGGCTTTCTTTATTAGTTAATTATATAAATCATGTAAGAATGCTGAAGCAGTCTCTTTGACTGTCACCCTAAGAAACTTATTAACAGTTCTATTCTTAAAGCATATAGTTTATACTTCATCATTTTTATCCTGTCTAATTCCAAGAGATACCTGAACATAAACTACTTGTTCTTTTTACTGCCCTGGTTCTCCCTGATCCCCCACTTCTGCCCTCTCTCTCAGAGATTTTGGCCCACATTTCCTGAGCTGGAGAACAAGACATTCTTAGAATGCACAAGGTTTGCTTCAAGAGGGTGTCTGGATTTTGAGGGTTGTGCAAGAAGATTGATTTTAACTTTGGGGTCTTGTGCCCATCGTATCTTATAAAGCATTTAAAAATATTGCAGACATTTAAAAGATGAAAATAATTAAATTTTTATAATGGGAAGAAGCTGGGAGAGAAAAATAAGAGACACAAAACTTGGAAAAGGACGTCAACTGCAGAAAACAGGATTTCACTGGGTTCCAGTGTTCAAAGGTTTGACCTTTGCTTTTGTAACATTAAGTTTTATTCTACCTGTGTCAGGGTGAAAATGCTTTAGAAGCAAAACCACCAAAACTTAGAGGATGGTCACTGGGAATAACACATTTTTAAATTCTCAGCATCATTGTCATCATTATTTCCTCTCTGCTTTCAGTAGTCATGCTTATTTATATCTCAATTAAGGGGTATCTCTGAGACAGATGATGTTTTTCATAGTAAATGATGCGGTTGGGCGTGTAGAGTTGGTGTCATTGCTCTGTGTATTTTAATACGCTTAAGTTTAGTTTCCCCATACCTGCATATACTAGATGGCGAAAACAGAAGTGTTGGCAAATTAGCAAACTGTCCTCTCACAAGAGAATCTGGAGAAAGAAAACAACTACTATTGGTTGTGGCTTCTTTTCTGTTAGCCCTCTATGGGCACATGTAAACACACACACATGCACACGCACACACACCTTCCTTCTCATTGTCTACCAGATGCAAATGAGAATTCCTATTCCCTTTGCTTTGCTGAACACATCATTCCTCCCCACCTAGAATGCTACCTTCACTTTTTCTGCTACAGCAGTGACGTTGACTAGTGGGATGCCAAGAGGCTTTGTAATAAGATAGAACTCACTCAAATCCCAGGCCTGCCACTTACTGGTAAGTTACTCAGTTTCCTTATCTGTAAAATGAAAATTAATATTTCACAAGGTGTTTTTGAGGAGTAAGTGGAAGAAAAAGGTAAATGACTCAACAAATCCTGGCTTCCTTTCTTGTAGGTTTCCCTTTCTTAAGCCCTGCCTATTCAAAATTCAAGATCTGCCTGCTCAAAACTTACTCTCCGAAGGTCTTATTTGGCACAGTATGCTCTCTAATTGTTGTTTGTTATTTTGCATTTACTGTTTCCCAAAGTTGCTTCCAAGTTTCTTGAGAGCTAAAGCTCTCTTCAACCACAATCCTGTTTTGACATAGCCTTATTGAATATTGTGGCCTCAGATATGTGATAAAACAGATTGGAATCCCAGAACTACCCCTTACACGTGATAATGTAGAATTGGAAAATGGAGGGTGACTTCCCATGCACATAGTCCCATTTCTCTACACTCAGTGATTTGGGCAAGGTTTCAAGTCTGTTATGTGTCCCTGGCATAATAAGGGGAATGACATGAGAAGTGCTTTCCTCAATTGTGGAATCTATAAGGGAGTCATCAAATCCAGAAAGAGACTTTTTGTACTTCCACTGCTGCAGAGTGCTTGATTGGGAACATACATCTCCTTGAGACAACATTCTCTAATAATAAACTTTTAGAGCATTTTTAAATGTTCTGGTAAAGAAGGGAAATTACTTAGACACTCTTACCCAAAGAATCATCCTGTAACAGGAAAGTCGTAGTCCTTTACTGAATATGAAGATTCAGCCAACATACACGTGGGATATAGGCAAGGGAGAGAAGACTTGTTCAGCTAGTCAGATCACTGCCACATCAGACACAACAATCCCTACGCAGAGAATGACTGTCAGGTGGAACTGGCTGGTGGCTTTTTATCCATATTAACACACAGTCCCTAATGGGGTCAAAGCTCCTTGACCCTCTGGCAAAATTGTAAGAGGTTAGGCTTCCCTATACATATCGGAAAGTATCAAAGAAGGCTATGAGTACATTCAAGATCTAACATTTTACGCTTAAGCAAATATTTATGTCCGTGACCAGAACTTGTTTTCCAAACGAAAACGTCTCCTATGTGATATTACAGTCTTAAACGTAGATTCTCTGCTACCACTGCCCCCTTTTAAGTCCTTGGTTTTCATTAATAATCCTTTATCATTTGATATATCTTTCATTTTAAGTTATGATTAAAAAATGCTACATTTCTCTGCTATAATTCATCTATCTGCAGATTGATTTAGGTAGAAGGCAAACTTTTCTGTGACATTTTTGACTTTGTTTCACATTCATTATGGATGGAGTGGGATCTTAGGACATGGTCATTGTTGTTACAGTTTCTCCCACCAAATACTTGGTTCTTATAATAGCATGGCAGGTGAAACTTGGACTTCCGTGCTAAACTTCAGTCACAGTAATGATCTGGCTTTGGGCTTTCCCATTCACTGATTTTGTATGTTCTGCTGGAGAAAAACATACACTGTTGCCTTTTTACCCTTCTTGATGCTTGGGGACCTTGAGCCATGGGACTGCAGAAGAGAGATGTTTCTAATGTGCTGTATTGTATCTCTTGTCATTGAGGTAATTGTCATGAGAAAACCCTGGACAACAGCCATGACAAACAGAAATACTTTGACAACTCACAGTCACTGGATGCTGCTGAAGAAGAGCGCTCTGAGACAGGAACAGAGGAGGACCCTGTGCTCTCTGTTGAGAATTCAGGGAGGGACTCAGCTGTCCTTAGACTTGAAAGTAAGTTGATTTGACCTGAGCTGTGCTTCTGGGGTAAAATCAACTCTCAGGCTTTAGGCTTAGGCTTTTCTCTGCTCACAAGTCTGCTCGTCCTTTCGGCAGCTGCTCATTTATTATGCTGAGGCTTCATGAGGGGGGACCCTGAGACGGCGAGGCAGGAGCCAAGCTGCGGTGTGAGAGTGCTCTTCACACTTCTTTCTTTTTTCTCTGCCTCTGTCTTTTGCTATAACAAATTTGATTTGGGTATATACTAGTATTTTTAATGTTATTCGTCTATTGTGTAAGCCCTTGAAAACAAAGCAAGATAAGTTGTATTTATGCTAATCCAGTAAAATTTAAGTATTTGGAATAATAGGCATACCTACCAGCCTCCCCCCCACAAATCACATGTTTATGACCACATTTTGAGTCAGTTCCATAACTGCCAAAATGAATGACTTGTTTTTAAGTCATCCTACTTAACCAAAATTTACCGCATTTAGAACTATGCACAACTCCTTAAAATTCCTCCCGTCACTTGCTCTTGGCTCTCTTCTTATCTTCAGAACATCTTTTTCAGTTTCCTTCACTGCTTTACTTTGCCCCTGATTTGTTGAGTTACCCGGGATTTTAACCTTGGTCTTCTTTTTCTTACCCCTCTATGTGTTACCTCTTGGTGTTTCACATACCTTTGAGTGTACCAGTGACTCCAACTGTGTATTTTCAGCGAAGATATTTTCCACAACTCCAGATCTCACTTCCCCTTTTTTAGTGCTCTCTTTATCAGGATGTGCCACATGCACTTCAGATTTAATATATCCAAACTTGAACTTGTCCTCATTTTTGCCCTATTTCCTGAACGGCTTCTAAGGCCTGCATTCCTGCTTTTGTTAATGATATCACAACTCACCCAGGCATCACTATATCTCACTTCCTAAGACTAGTTGAATCTTATCTTCCTCTGTCCCCCTCCCTTGCCTAAACTCAGATGTTTTACATTTCTGCCTGGGCTTTCGCAATGGCCCCATAAGCAGGTTCCCTAGTATCTAGTCCTTTTGTTCAGCCTGTGTAAGGAGAGAGGGAGTGGGGGGCGGGGGGCAATGAGAGTAGGAGAGAGCGATGGTACATGTAATGGTACAAAACTTAAAAAGCAGAAGCAACCCCTGTCACCAGTTTCTTGTGTATCCAAAGAGTTGGATCACGCAAAATCAGATCTGATCAGGTAAGTTGCCTACGGTTCAGTTTTTCAGTAGCTCTCTGTTATTTATAGGGAGAGTCCAAATGTCTTAGAGTGGGATATATGACCTTTTACCCCTCAGTTAGGTCTTTCACTGAACTACAGACTAGTACTCTACGTGACAGAAAGGGCAGCCGTTCACCATTCCCCTCACCTGCAGTGCTGCTTCTAGCCTCCATGTCTTTGCACAGGCCGGGAATGGCCATCATGCACTCTTTGCTTTCCATGGACCACTCCTGTGCTGCTCCAAGATCCAGCTCAAGGGCCACCTCCTCTGTGAAGCATTCACAAGGGGCTCCAAGCATTTAGTTGTTGCATGTGCTGTCATATTTCCACTTTCTGTCAAGGCCAAGTCATACAGTATTAGTCACTTTTATGTCTTGTCTCCCATCAGACTATGAGCTTCTTATATGCCTTATCTTACATAACTATATTCCTGTGTACAGTAAGTATTTTTTGAAGTAATAAAATGTGGCGCTTGCCCTCCTGTATATAGGTCGGATTAACATATTGGGTTGGCCAAAAAGTTCTTTTGGTACTTTCCATACAATGACTCTAGTAAAGCTTAGTTGTCTTCAACTTCATTCATAACAGTTTTCTTAGATTATGTTGTGATAGCTGTCGTATCAGCATGCATTACAAAAAATGAAAATCAGTTTTTATACAGCCATTTTAATATTAAAGATGAAAAAATATGCCACATTTTTGGCAGTATTATGCTTTATTATTTCAAGAAAGGTAAAAACACAATTGAAATGCAAAAAGAAGATTGGTACGGTGTATGGAGAAGGTGCTGTGAGTGAGTATACGTGTCAGAAGTGGTTTGTGAAGTTTCACACTGGAGATTTCTCACTGGACGATGCTGCACAGTTGAGTAGACCAGTGGAAGTGGACAGCGATCAAATTGAGACATTAATTGAGAACAGTTAACATTATACCACGTGGGAGAGAGCCAACATACTCAAAATATCCAAATCAAGAAAGTTATTGGTGAAAATGAAAAATGTGTCTTTTATTTTACGGAAAAACCATGTGGACTTTTTGGCCAACGCAATATTTAGCAGTTACAAAATCTTGTTTCCTTCTAAGTGTAATTGTATATAAAAAATGTCTAAGAGAAGCAAGATAGGACTCAAGGAGAAGTTGTGACCTTCACCTTGGCAGGTTTAAAAAATTAGTTTATCAGTTCTACCAGAAATTATTGGGCTTTTAAGGAAACTAATTCCCATTTTCCAGCTCAAAAGAGATTGGGTCATAAACCAGACGGCCAGTTTGTTCCTTTACAAGGAAGCTTCTCCCCTCTGGTACCTAACAGACTCATGTCTCTTTCTGGCATCAGGCACCCACACAACCAAATGGACATCACAAGGTTGCTTGATAAATTCACAATTAATACAAATGAAACAGTAATGTTAAGGGGTGTTTATTCAGTTCATAGAAACAGTCCCTATTCCAATACAATACAGCACCCTAATGACCAGAATACACATGACTATGAAATTAAGAGTCTTTGTTTCTAGCATAACTCAGAATAAAACCCAACCAGAATCTTGCTCTTTGTGTCCCGGATTTCTGAATACATCATTGGTGAAGACAGATTATAACCTAGTGCTTACATTCTTTAGTCCCATGTCCCTCGTGTAGTTCTGTTCCACCGCCCCACCAAGGATGCAGTACAGTTGCCCTGGCTGAGACTAGGTATTTTCCAGGTCCCTTCAGCGTCATGCAGACTGTCTCCTGGGGTGGATTCCTTTTCAGGTAGCCAGTTTAATCTGTAATATGATGATGACTCTCACTGGATCAACTATTTGTGGGGTTTTTTTTTATTTCCTCCAAAAATATAATACAAAAATTATTTTATATCTATGCTTGGCTTTTATTATAACACACTATATTTAAAAAGGGATTTTTTTCTGTCTCTGATAACCTCATCTTAGGAAGCCTGCTGGTATGAACACGCTAATGTGTACAGCTGCAGCCCCCCTGGACTTGTCTGTATACAGGGAAATTTCAGAAGAAGGCACTCCCAGAATTTAGGCAGATGAGGGAAAAAATTAATACCCTCTCTAGTAACCATAAAAAATCATGACAGTCACTACCTTTTCGTGGTATTTATAGTTTATACAGTATTATGAATTATATATTAACCTTGTGGATTTTATTACTAAACTCGTCTGATAGATGAGAAGATTGAGACCCAATGCTCTTAGGTACCTTGCCTAAATTATTCGGTAGTTGGAACAATTTAAATTATTCTCAGGCCTTCTGGTTCCATAAGCCATCCTTGTGCCTGTGGTTCTCAGAAGTAGAAGTTTGATGAATTAGAACTTTATTTTTTCCATTGGTAAGGTCATTTTAAAGAAAACTGGAATCTGCCCTGACCAATGTGGTTCAGTTGGTTGGGCATCATCCTGCAAAGCAAAAGGTCACTGGTTCAGTTCCCGGTCAGGACACATACCTGGGCTGCAGATTCGGTCCCCAGTCGGGGCATGCGCAGGAGGCAGGTGGTGTTTTTCTCTCATATCGATGTTTTTTCCCCTCTCTTTCTCCCTCCCTTCCTCTCTCTCCAAAAATAAATAAATAAAACCTTTAAAATGAAAGCTAGAATCTGCTATCACCATTATACAAAGCAAAGAACATGTTAATGTCATAAAGGCACAAAGACAATCTCAGAATAAAGGTGAGTCTTTCTCAGAAATGGGCATTAGGCAACCTTACGGCAACGGAATCGTGTTTAGACGTAAGTGTCCGTATGTGTGTGTTTAACTTTATATTCATGTCTTTGTTTTCTTTCTCATTTTGCTGAGGATTGCTGAAAATTCTGTTTTTGAGTCACGTTTGAAAACCACTGCTTCAGTTTCTCATTATCTAGTACAGAATTCCTCCATGGTCAACCTCAGATGTGGCAGGAAGAGTGTAGATTTTGTAGTCAGAAATATTGTCATGTCCTAGCCCTACCATGTACCGGTTATTAAATCTTGGGCAAGTTACTAAGCTTTGCTGAGCCTTTCTTACATTCTTAATTTAAAAATAATGGAAGAAAAAAATGCTGGAGTGTTTTTGAGTATTTAAATGAAATAACTGAGGGAAACATTTATTTCAGTGCCTGGTACACAGTCGGAACTAAGTAAATGTCACTTCTGCAAACATAGGCATGACTCTACTGCTTCCGGACCCAGAGGCTGCTTGTGAACCAGAGCGCTCACAAGCATGTACATGTAGTATCTGCTAAGTAAACATCTGTTCGATGAGAGGGAGTCCTGACATAGTTTCACGAGTGTTGTTAGAGGAAAGATTCCATATTTGCTTTTCTGGTTTATCTTCTTGGAATTCTGATTTCTCTTGCTATGTGGACCCACCTAAAAGAAGGAAGAGCACCACTGGTGCAAATGAAAACTCAAGTTTGTTTTCTTCTCAAGTGAGTCATTCCCGCACCTCCTTTTGTCTGGATTGGACCTTTCAGGCTTTCTGATTGCTGTCATGTATTTTTATGCCATTGTTTATGCATTAAATCTTATAAGCTTTATACTCTGCCTTCAAAACTAGATCACTGCCTTTTAAAGAAGACAGTAGAATTCAAGACAGAATTGCCCAAGGTCCTGTGGTAGAGAAGTGCCAATTTGAAACCAAATTCGTCTAATTCCATAGTGAGCTCTTTCTGTTTTGTGAGACAAAGGGACGTGTTCCTCTATGGTGTCACTCTTAAAGGTAGATTACACCTGCTTGTCTTCAGAAACCATGGTCCAGTACTCAAACCTGCTCTTATTAATCATGTAAGACTCTGGGGGACAAGTTTGGAGTCAGTGTTTGAAGGAAGTTCTTTCTTTGCCATCTCTTTGAATGCATGGTCTTTACCTCTGTTTATTGGCAGTCTGTTTTATTTTGAAAGTAGCACTCATCTTTCTATTCTCTTCTCCTAAAACTCTTGAAACCTCACTTCCATGATTATTAATACTGCTTTTTATCAAATATTGTCACCTTCTTTTAAGCACGTTCCGATGTTCTGCTTTCCCTTAGTAGTGTCCTCAAATCATTGTCTGGCTTTTGCTGCCTCTCCAGGCGTTGGGAGCTCAGTCTCTGTCCCTGAGTAGCCAGCCCATTCCACCTTCTGACAGTTCAAAAGCCTTTCCTAATATTGAGCTAAAATAGGACTTCTCATTACTAGTCCTGTTCTCTGAGGCCAACAGAGTCAGTCTTTCTCTCATTAATGTCATGTTTCCTTAAATATTTGAAGATAATTATTGTTCTACCTTTCCTCCCCACTTCATATTTTTGCTTCCTTTTGCCAAATGTTCTCATTTCCTTGAACAGCTCCTCTTATATGACGGCTTCTAGTCCCTTCTCCAATCCTGAAGTAGTCTGTCTGGAATTCTGAAAAATCTTTCTAGCAAAATATTTGTCCAGCCTGACTTTTTGTGTGCAGTAGTACATCAGTTACTCTTCCTGCCATATGGGGGTCACTCTTGGTTTCTTCAGTCGTCCTTCATTTAACGTGGTTTTGAGTATTTTCACCAAGCCACTATTCTATAAATGTGCTCTGCTTTCAAAATCTCTTAAACTGAGGTGCCCAGGCTTACCCGTGAATCTCCAGGTGTGTCTCAAACATTGCAATATTGTACTGAACTTCTTTCTTTTATTTTCTTTGTGTTTTTCCCCAGTTTTTTCTTTTCCTTTTTTAATTAGGACAGCATATGCTTCGCTTCATCTCTTGGTATTTCCCTTAGTCTCCGTGATTCTGGACAGAGTACCTAACATGGCATAAACTCAACTATGAGTTTTCCCAGCACTCTGTGAGGATTCATCCAAGTGAAAAAACGTGAAGTCTCACTGTGGGTGCTTGTAGTCTCTTCAGTTCACAACATTTATTCTCCTTTTTCCAGTGTAAAAATGATACATTAATGAAGATAAAGAAAATAACAGATACGGGTCTCAGTCTCCGTGTTTTCAGTTTATACCATACCATCTGTCCCACAAGCAGCAGGTTAAGTATTTACTTTTTCTTCCTGCTTCACACACAGTTTAAAACCTGAGATCCTTCTACAGTCCAGACCACTCCCCAAAACTTAATCTACATTTTCAACTGTTCATTGCACAATGTCCAGAGACATGTTCCTCCATCCATCCTAGCCTAAAGTGTAAGCTCTGTGGATAGTTATATTCCAAGCCTTCAGCACATCGTTAGACACATAGAAACAAATGTTTAAATGTATTAATGAATAAGCATCTGAAATCTGTCAACTGATGGTCATTGGTGCGGATTGTACGCCAACAGGAATCCGCAGTTTGAGGTGCACTGAAGGAGGAAGGCTTTTTCAGTACAAACAGCTCATCGGTGATATAACACGACTGAAAACAGCACAGCTGTGGGACACCTCAATTGTGATACAACACAACTGTGAAAATAGGGCTGTGAGGCTGCCCTGGGGCCAGGCCCCCCCCCATCTGGGCAGCACAGCTCTTCTGTGCCTGGCCTGCTTCGCTGTGCCCTGCCCCACGCTTCGCTGGCCTGCCTTTCTGCCCCTGCGCCGGTCTGCTGTGACCTGATCTGCTCAACCCTGGCCAGGGAAATGCAGTCTCCAGTCTCGCTGGAAAGACAGAGTGCACACTGTGTGCCCGAGCGGAGCTGGTTTATAGGAACAGAAGACCCTGCTCCTGTCTGTGATTGGTCTGCTCTCGTGCAAATGAGGACTCTAAATCCTTGTAGCTGGATTGGCCCAAAAAGCACTGTCCTAATTGGTCAGAATAGAGCAATTCTGATTGGTCAGAACTGCACAGCTTCAATTGGATGGGGCAAGCCACAGTCCTATTGATTGAACTAGGATTCCAGGAACTCTTTTATAAGGGTTGGTTCAGGTGGTGGAGACGTAGTGCAAGCAGAGCGTTCAGTCCTGGCTTCTCTCTGAAGTGCAGTTTGCATCAGAGGCCCCTCTATAGAAGCATTCCCTAAGCTGTTTTTTTGTTTGTTTGGTTTTGGTTTTTTGTTTGTTTTTTGAGCCCAGTTAGTCACCAGGAGCCCTTAGTAGGTGTCTTCTTTCTCAGGGCCCACAAATCCCAATGCTCTGTCCCATTGCCCTTTCCTAACTCCAGCATTCTGTTATCATGTTCACAGATTCCAAAACTACATTGACAGTAAAAAGCCCACTGTTTCACACTAGGCTTTAAAATCTTGAAATCACCTTTGAACCTACCCTATTCTTTGCCCTTAGTTCCATTTAATCACTAAATTCTGTTTTCCTCCATTGACATTTGCTCACATAGGTCTTCCCTCCCTTTTTAAAAATTCCTTTTATCCTCACCCTACGACAGCCTTCCCTTATAGAACTCTTATATAAATTATTGAAATACCTTTCTAATTGGTCTCTTTATCCTCTGTCCTCCTCCCCTCCTCACTCCCAAATACACCAACTGTTTTACTGCTATAACTTTCATAAATATTACGGCTCTCGTCTTACTATTCTTCTGCTTAGCAAACAAGGGCTCTCTTTGCTGAATCTTCTTCCTGACCGTCCCAGACATTCTCAATGTCACCCACCTTCCCTCTGTCTTATTTGACGATATCATCTATGTTCATTTTTGTCCTGGTTAATTTGGAGTTAGTAGTGCCTTCACATACACCTTCCTCGTGCCCGTATCAGCCTGTCTGTGTGTGTGTGGGTGCGCGCGTGCTTTTTAGTGTCATCACTCTAGGGGGTGCCCTCCCTGGCTGCCTGTTCTGTCTGAATCCTGCCTCATGCAGTCTGCCTTCCTTTAGAAAGCACTTTGTGGCCACAGTCAAGTATTTTTTTTATTGTTTCTCATTGTTTGTGTCTTCAACTTGATTGTAAGTATATTTAGTTCCTCAGTCCGATTCCTCAGGTCCCTGTCCCTTTGTTCCCACCTACACAACTTATATATGTAGATGGGCTCACAGTAGGCTCTAAATAAAGTTTGCTTTATTTTTCTTCTAACTCAACACGTTTATGATCTGCCTGTTCCTCACTTTTGTTCAGTGCTGTTCTTTAGGAATTACTATCACCCCACCCCAGCAATCAGCAGCAAGTTCCATGGTCTCTATTTCAATATTGATTTTCATCAATGAAAGTCTCTTTTTCTAAGAACTTTTTGATAATGGTATATATATTACCTAATGCTAAGGGCACAGGGAAGCATTAGCCTTTGGAGACTCTTTGCAACTAAACAACATAAATGCTTTCTAAATAGTAAATAAGCCTTCCAAACACAGCATCTACATGCAGCTCTAACCCTACACTGGGGAATTTGTTACTTGCAGACTCTCTTTGGCCAAAAGCCACCTTTCCTTAAACCCACATTCTTCGCTGTGGCTGAATTTTTCAGAAAGCTGTTTTCTGTCTCAGGATAAGGTACAAGGAATCCCATGGTATCCATAGGAGAAGATGGGAGAGGAAGCTAAAATAACATGAGGCATACTTAGAGACAGCAGTGTTGCTACAAGTCAGATGCCAGGAATTTCTCTAAGTCGCCGTTAGGGATCCCTAGAGAAACCCTGTCCAGCTGCTTTCCTGGGTTAGCTACTAAGAAATTTGTAAATGATATAGTATGCTACTGATTATGCTAAAGACATACCTACCTTTCTGTTGCTTGCCGCTCACTCAACTGGGTTGACCATACTTCAGCACATGACAAGGTAAACCTTAGAGTTTAAAATGTCAGCAGGACAAGGAAAAGGCAGGAGCAGCAGATTCTCAAGAACCTCACAAACCAAATTATTTCTGAGTCCCCATTCATTCATTCTGTGCCTGCTCTGTGCCAGGTAAAATGTTAGACATGCAGAACATAGTAGCAAAATAGAAACTGAAAATTAAAACTCTTTCTCAACCCTTCATTTATACTACTGGCCACATAATTGAGGCAAGTAACCAACCATTTTTATCTGAATATTCTAAAGAAAAGCTTTTGCAAACCCCCGTTTTACTTTAAGCTTGTTTCAGATCTCATTCATCATCATTATTATCATCAGTAGAAACCAGCACATTGGTTCAGAAAATTTAAAAGAAACTTCCTTGAAAGCACAGTAGTACATTCTACAGTCACTTGTGACAAAAAGAAGAGCCCTATAGCTTTTTCAAAGAAGAACAACAGATTTCTGGTGGTTTTGACAACAGACCTTCCCACTCTGGAATAAAATGGGGGATGGGAGATAGGTGTCACCTGAGTGAAGGGTGACACTGCATCTTCTGTGATTAGGACTCAAAGCTTCAGGATATTTTTAGCCATGGTGGTCAGGCATCTTTCTCACCACAAGCCTCCTCAGAGACTAATGTTACGTGTTCCTAGGATAGATTACTCACAGTGGCCACATAGGTCAATATGGATATGAGATTCCTGACCGTAGCTTTTTTAATACCATGTTCCAAATCACCGAACAAGCCAGAATCACCAGTAGATTATTGGGATAATGTAGACTGCCATTTTATGAGCAGTCAGCCCCAAGCTCTTAGATTGTCCAGTGGGTACATATTACAAAAACAGGCATTTCATTTTGTTACTTGTTTTTATACCCTCTCTACTTCCAAAAAGGGTTGGAGATAACTTTCATGGAACACACAATACAAGATTCAGCCATTAATTTAAAATAACATAAGTAGTAAATAATTTTTTTTAAAGGAAGGCATTCTATTAAGAAATCGAGAGTATTTTTCCCCTAAGTTTCCTAGTTATCTAAGCACAGAGGGGAACTTGTAGGGTTGTGTAGTCTTCAATGTATAGCAATGGAAACACACCGACTTCCCAGGAGAGAGAATCTTTAGTAGACCATTGTGCTGAGAAACATCATGGGAGTCTTGATGCAGGAAACTTGAGCAGCATAACAAATAATATCTTGATAACCGTTTTAGAAAAAAATTACTGTTTTATTATTAGCATGTTGCCATTCTTATATCAGCCCTTAGTGAAAATGGGAGACTTAGTGTGGAAATAGGATAATTTTCCATTAAATAAAACATTATTCACTTAAGGCAATTAGATTATATGACCTGGACCTGCCGCTGTGGTATTTTATATGCTATTTGAATAAAGCTTGAAGAATCCCACGCTAACTAAATAAACCTCATCTTTGCCATCCGTGTCTTATATCTAGAGCAAGTTGGTCTTTTTTGCAAAAAGTACATCTATAAAATAGCCATCCCCATGCTCACCAGGGACATAAATTGCGACTGCCTGCCATCTAGCTGCCGCTATTGTTTTCAGCCAGGCTTTTGACAGAAGGTTCATGATGAAGATAATATTTTAATATGAATTTTGAAGATACTGACTGGTATTTTTTGTGCAAGTGAGCCAGAGAAGTGCCTCAAATCAGAACCAAAATTTTTCTCAAAAAACAAGGTCGGAACCACTCAAATACTTGAAAGAATACTATGTAATTTTTAATAACATGCTGGCACTTGAATTTCAGGTACAGTGGTTGAAGAAAGCAACGGTTCTGACGAGATAGAGAATTCAGATGAAACAAAAATGTCAGAAGAGATCTTGGCTTTGGTGGATGAATTTCAACAGGCATGGCCTCTGGAAGGCTTTGGGGGGCCACTAGAGATGAAAGGGCGCCGTCTGGACCTGCAGGGGATACGGGTACTAAAGAAAGGTCCCCAGGACGGAGCGGCCAAAAGCTCTTGTTATGGAGACTGCAGAAGTGAAGATGACGAAGCGACAGAGTGGGTAAGAGTTACCAACTCAGTTCTTACCAAATTGTAGCCCAGGTCTTTGCAGGAGGAAGTGTGTCAGTTTTTAAAGTGCGTTGTCTGTTGGACATGTGGGTCACTACCCTACTCCACACCCTGGTGAGCCTTCACGCTGGAATTGTACTGCAGGAAGCATTTCACATAACTTATGTGTTGCTCGCTTTTCTGGGAAGCAGAGGAGATAGGATGGGTGTGTGACCACATTCAAACCCTGTAGATTTGGAACTACCCAGTTCTGACACCTTAATTTTCAGTTTTCTCTAACAATCTTCAAGACTAGATGACTATTTTTATTTCAGTAAACATTTTTGATTTAGAACTTTATGAATTAAACTGAAGGAAGAAACTTAACCTTAGCACAGGACTGGTTTTTCTTAAAGCCATCAATACCCACAGCCATTGACAGGTTTGATCATTGGTCTCATTTGTCCCTAACATGTTTCTGTTTCCTAGATCACATTCCAGGTCAAACGGGTAAAGAAACCCAAAGGAGATCATAAAAAAACTCCAGGGAAAAAGATAGAATCAAATCAAGCAGAAAATGTACATCGGTACCAAGCAAACCTGGAGATCACTGGCCCAAAGGTGTCCTCTCCTGGACCACAAGGTAAATCTGGATGTTTAATATGCCAGGTTCTTCTTTCAGATTTTACTGTCTCAGTTCTCACAAAAGATATGTTTGTGACTTAAAGTAGATGACACGGTAAGTTGACTAAATGAACAAGAAGCCAATCATTGATATAAAAAGTTTGTTTTGACAGTTCACTTTTTTACCATTGGCTATTTGGCTTATAATCTTATTATCCTGAGTTTAAGTATCCTACTGATTCTTAACCTGAAAGTCTAGGTTAATATATAAAAACGTGGATTTGAGACTATCTCCCTGGGCTCCAGTTTTGCCACTCGGTTCCCCATGCCTCACTTTCCTCATCTATAAAATGAGAATAGTAATTGCACCTATCTTACATGGTGATTGTGAGGATTCTGTGAGTTCCTACATATATACTGCTTTAAATGAACTGGACACATAGGGCTCGATACACATTAACTATCTAGTAAGATTTTTGTGTGTCAGGTATCTCTTTACATATCGGATAAATGCTTTAGAATTACTCCCCAGGAAAAATGCACATACATCAAAATCAAACATGCGTATGCATTTTTCCAATTTGTATGTGCAGAATCACAAAGTTCAGGTTTGTAGTTGTTCCAAAATCCAACTCTGGACTCCAGGTTCAGGGCCATTCTTGTAAGTCCACTTGACTTTCTTTTCCAGCAGTCAAGTACTGGTGATAGAATATCTTTTTTTTTTTTTTTAGTCTTTTTTAAAAGGATATATTCCCTGTCTTGGACTTTGAAAATTCAAGGTAACTTCCTGAAAATGTCTTACCTAATTTGGTGTACTTACCAAAGCTGCAAGCAGAGGGCACACAGTAAAACGACTTAAGTCCCAGAATGAACTGTGACTTGTGAAAAATAGTAAGGACATTTTGTCATGACTAGAGTTGAAAGCACGAAGTAGCTTTACTGTTTAAGGAACATAGCATGTGTTAACAGGTGACAGAAGAAGGCAACACTTCCTTTGATAGGTCTGTCTGCTATAGCAAGGGAAAAACACTCAAACTGTAAAGCATTATGATGGAAATGAACACTGCATTGGATTAAACAGTACATGTAATAAAATGGTAAAAGAAGAAAATTTAGATGGCTATTTATATTCATTTAAGGCAAAAAGGAACTTTCTAATGTTGAAAGAAAGAAAAACATAATTCTAGCACCAGAAAACACCATAAAATAAAAAGACAAAGGACCGAAACAAAGTATTTCATGTGGACTATTTATAGCTAGGCAAAGGATAGCAATATCATTTAAAGAGCACCTTATAACAGATGCTCAACAGTATTTTTCAAGTGCATTTCTTAAACATAAAAGTAAGCTTTATTGTGAAATTGATGGTTTAATTCTTTAAGTTATTAATTTAAACAGGGTTCACATGAAAAGCTTTCAAACTTCTTTTCCATTTTATTAAGATCTAAATCTAAAACCCTGCCTGAACCGCAAACAATTTTCTACTATTGGTAAATTCCTACAGTCCAAAAAGAGCTGTAGGGAACCCAAGTTCTCCTTCCTGCCCATTTGATTATAATTCCTTCAAAAGAACCCTTCCCAAACCAAACTTAGTTCTGCTTTTTTCTTGGGAATTTGATCTAAGTACAGGGCCCACACCAGAAAGATAGCACTTGGGAAGGGCATCAGTAAACAGAGCTTTAAAAGCCCCGTGTAGCTTTAAATAGAATGGTGATGGGGCCTAAATGTTAGTCAGCGGACCTGGATGTTCATCCCAGCTCTGCCACCTACTGGCCAGGTGACCTTAAATGAGTCATTTGAGATCTCTGAGCTTCCATTTTATCACCTGAGAAATGAGGTTTAAAACCTGCCTCATGAAGTTACGAATGTAGAGCACTTAGCACAGGGTCCAAACACACAGTAAGTGCTCTGGAAATCAATAACCTCTCATTATCACCTTATTCTCCACCCTGCTGCTTTTCTTTATAGTAGTAGTTCTCTACCAGGAGTGGCTTTGCCCTCCCAGGGGACATTGGGCAGTATCTGGAGACATTTTTGGTGGTCACATCTGGGGGAGGGTGCTACTGACATCTAGTGGGCAGAGGCCAAGGGTGCTGCTAAGCATCCTCCAGTGCACAGGACAGTCCCCACAACAAAGCATCATCCAGCCTACGGCGTCAGTAAGACCGAGTTGAGAAGTCTGCTTTGGAGGTATGTTTCTTGGGGTCTGTAAAATCAAAATGCAGAGGGTTGAAAAGTTTGGTAAGAATGTTAACATTGAAGTACATCTTAACCCTTATCTCATGTTAGTGAGTCTTAAATCTAGTGAAGGACTCATTGATTTGTACTTCATCATCTACCTTCCAGAACAAGACTTTACTCAGAGATGATCTTTATTCTCGCTGCTGTGAATGACAAGATTTTAGTTGTCTATACGGTACAAATTCTGAAGACTAGGAGAATGACTGGCACCTTTAAAATTACACCAATTTGGATGAAGTAATCGGCAGGGCATAAGACACTGTGGATTCTGTTCCTTCGCTATTGTGTCATTGATGACATGGTTTTTTCCCCAGGAAAAAAGCGTGACTACCAGAGCCTGGGATGGCCCAGCCCAGATGAGTGCGTCAGACTCCGCTGGGTAGAGCTGACTGCCATCGTGAGTACCTGGCTTGCAGTTTCTTCAAAAAACATTGAGTGAGTATCTAAACATCTCCCTTCTTCATGGCATTCGTGTCCCAGTGACTGCACTGGGCCTGAGCTGGCATCAGGGATGCCCTTTTTTGGCAGCAGCTATTAGAAGAGTCATCCTTTCTAGAGTTGGTGGTTCAGAGGATGACCGTTGCTGACCACAGCCCACAGATGGACCTGGCCAATTGCACTGAACAGTAAATGTGTCCCCATTCTCAGTGCCTTTGCCCACACTTTTGTAACTTATCCAGATTTACTTAGTTTGACTTGAAGACTGGATCCCTCTTTTTAGAAGCATAAAACCTGCGGTCCCTCACTGACATCACACACTCATAAAGGGAGTCGGGGCAAATCCGATTTACGGACGCCTTCCAAAACACAAGGTTGCCTCTCTGATAACTGCTTTCTTCCTCCTCAGACACGCATTCTCTTTTACTGGCCCCTTTTCTAACCTTTAAGTGTTGGAGTTCCCCAAGATTTATCGCTAACCCTTCTTTATAATCATCCTAGTCAGACTTATCTACTCCCAGAACTTATAGTACCACTGATGAATTAACAGTTCCCAAATTTGAATCTCCAGACCAGACCCATATTCAAATCCTCGACCCTCCTGTCCAGTTATCTGCCTGGCCTCTTTGCCTAGACAGCTCTCAGGTGTCCCAAGTTCAGGAAAGCTAAACTCGTAATTTTCTTGACCACTCCCCTTCCAAAAAATCATCACTGTGTTTTCTATTTCTTATTCTTCACAAATAGCTCCAGCAGTGCTTAGGGCAGAAGCCTGGGAGCCGTCCTTAACAGTCCTCTTTCTTACCTGTGAATCTAGTCTGTTACCGCTTCTTGTCATTTTTACGCTCTGAGTATTTTTCAAATCCGGCAGCTTTCCTCCATCTCCATTGCTGCCTCCTTCATCTCCCCGTAGAGTCATTCAGTAGCCTCCCCGCCGGTCCTCTTGCTTTATTTACTCTTGGCCCTATTCAGTCCGTTTTCTCCATAGTGTTCAGAATTCTTCCTCACTTCTGAGTCAGATAATTCTTAAAATGGTCTAATATCTTCTTATTGCTCTTTGCAGTGGTCGGCGTTATCAGTCTCCTCGTGCATGTCTTTCCATCTCCAACTCTGTCCTCTCTCCCGTCAGGGCCTTCTTACATGTTGTCTCTTTTCCTGTGTTCTCTTCATCTTCCTGCCTGGCTAATGCACCCTCCTCCTTCCGGCCTCAACTTAAATCTTACTTCCTCGGGGAATTCTTCACTGACCCCCTCCCTCTTCCATCAGCAGAGGAAATAGATACCCTCCTAGATATAGTGTAGCACTGGCATTTTACTATGTTTTTTTACCTTTTTTAATTTGTCACATCTTTAATAGTTAAGTCACTCACAAGACTGAGCACCATAATACCAGGGGCTGGGTATATTATGTTAATTATGATAGCCCTGGTATTAAATAGCTAGAAATAAAATTTGCCAATGCCAGTTTGCCATGGCAGTTTGTATGATGGTGCATAATACTTAGCCTACATCTAGCAGGAAAATGACCACTTGGGGACCATGAAGGAAATACTTTTATATGTAGATACAATGGACAGCTGTTTTGTATAAAATTTACTGTCAACTTTCTGTGGAGACAAGTGTGTTTCTGTGCATAAAGAGAAAATAAAATAGGAACAACTTGTGAGTATTTATCACTATCTATACCCTGGAAAAAGAAATCCTACCAGAAAACCCACCTGGTTTAAAACTTCCCCAGTGAGAAAAAGTGGCCAGCAGGAGGGAGCAAATCAGATGCCATGGTGCGCAGAAAGAAGGCAGCTTAGGTAGTTGGGAAAATCACTGAGTTCAGTTCTCAGATCCCAACACTGCTCCTCTGATCTGGGACATGCTCTTGATTCATACATTCAACAGAGAGTTATCGCCAGGCACCGGAGTCCTTGCACCTGTATAATTAGAGATCAGACTAAAGAAATTCTGAGGTCTCTTCTAGTCTGAGAGTCTGTGGTTCCAGACAGTCCTCATAACGTATTGAAGTTATGATCAGCTGACTTTTAATATTGCTTCTCCCCACCCATTCAGATTTTCCATGGCTAATGTAATCTCCCATGTTTCAGCATCACAGAACACATAGACTTTGCCACCCCAATCCAGCAGCCGGCGATGGAGCCTGTCTGCAACGGCAATCTCCCCACCAGCATGCACACCCTGGACCACCTGCCTGGGGTTTCCAACCGAGCCAGCCTACACTACACAGGAGAGAGTCAGTTAACAGAGGTGAGTGCTCACTTTTCTTCAGTTCGTCTGTAGTTTTTAGCCGAACAGTTTTGGTACAACCAGTAGCAGAACGCACAAAGGCCAAGCCGTGGTTTTTGCCTTTCTTTGGTTGGCTGTCATTTCAGTGGCTTTAGGCTAAGCTTAATTTCTTTAAGGCCCTGGGACTGAACTTGCTTCCTTTTTATGTCCAAGAAATTTTGATTTTGATTCATTCCTTGAGGTGGGTAGTATTCTGCTTGCTATCAGACAGGGGCTCTTACAAGAAATATTTGGGACTGTTAATTCTCTTGGCATTCTAAAAAGGAAAGAAAGGAGGACAGACTCAGAATGTATCTAGCAAAGAACATATCAAGAAGAATTGGGGAAACATGCCACAAATATTCAACAGTACAGGATTTGTTACATAAATGTTGGTATAGATGTAAGATATTATACAGTGGAGTCATTAAGAAAGATGTATAGTAATACATTTAGTGGCTGAAGAAGTTTTCAGAATATATTGTGTGAAATTTGTGACTTTATGCAGCATGATCCCATATTTTATCAGAGAGATATTATGTGTATATGTAGAAAAAGCAGAAAGATATGAGGTGTGTCCAGAAAGTATCCAGCCATGTAATAAGAAAAATAAAGACATGTATTGAAGAATATACAAGAAACATTGTACATAGGACAATGATGCCTCAGTCTCCTTCAAAGTAGGCACCTGGGGACCTCACACAGTTTTCCTAGCGTCTCTTCCACTGTTCAAAACACTCTGCAAAATCCTTTGTTGGAATCACCATCAGCTGCCCCTTTGTATTTCCAGAATCTCATCACTGGTCTGAAATTTCTTCCCTTTCAAAGGTGATTTTAGTTTGGGGAAAAGCCAGAAGTCACAGAATGTCAAATCTGGGCTGTAGGGGGCTGACTCATCTGGGTGATTTGATGTGTCGCCAAAAAACTCTGCACAAGATGTGATGCAAAGTGGGCGCATTGTTGTGATGAAGCTGCTAATCACCAGTTGCCCGTAGCTGCGGCTGTTTTCATCTTATTGCACCTCTCAACCAATGAAGAACACCGAGGTATTATCCTGATTAATTGTTTGGCCCAGAGGGGCATACTTGTGATGGACAACACCTTCCCAATCAAAAAACACAGTTAACGTGGTCTTGATCTTGCTGCAACTTAGCTGTGCCTTTTTTGGGCATGGAGAACCAGGTGACTTCCATTGGGACAACTGGGCCTTCGTTTCCAGATCATAGCCGTAGACCCTCCGGCTATGACCTAGAGAAGGTCATCTCCAGTTATGACCTTCTTGATGAAATCAGATTCATTGGTAGCGGTTTGAATCAGACCACTAGCAACTGCAGCACGGTGTTCCTTCTGCTCTGGTAGCAGAAGCCACGGAATGAATTTTGGCACAACACGTTTCATGCCAAGATCCTGCATCAGCATCTCAGACACAGTAGTTTTTGGAATCTTCAGATCAGCTTCTAGTTCTTGCACTGTCAGTCACTGATCTGTGTTGATTACAGCCCACACACATTCAACTTTCTCAAGTGTTCTGCTTGTTGCAGGCCTTCCAGAATGTGGATCACTTTCAACAGATTGTTGATCATCTTTGAAGCATCTGTGCTGCACTTTTATTTGCTCTGCATCCATTCCATCATCCCCAAAAGCCTTCTGAATCATCCAGATAGTTTCTGCGGAGGACTATTTAAACTTAATGCAAAATTTGATGCAGATTTGTTGGTCTACTCACTCAATCATTTTGAATATGTCAGTCACACAGTGCACATGCTCACTCAGCGGTGTCTACTGCCCCCACTGACTAGTACAGTGACGTCGTCATTGTTCACGCATGTGCATTCCAGTCCACTCTCCTTGCCTGCCAGATTACATCAATGTCACACAAACCGTTCTTTTTATATTAACAATGGCTAGACTTTTTCTGGACAGACCTCATATATGTAAAAGATATTATCAGTGGTTGTGTCTGGGTGACAGGATTACAAACAGTTTCTCTTTTCTTTATTCTCTTTTCTCATGTTGCTATAATGAATGTGTTTACATGTGTGTAATTTGTGTTAACTGGGAGAGGACTAAAGGGATGAGATAATGGCCTTAAACGCGTCTGACCAATGGGACCAAAGGAGGGACCCCAGAGAAGTAACTTGGCTTTGTGGGATAGTGCCCAGATCAGTGTCAGCAGTGCTACCTGGACCCTGCCTCATTTTCACTCCTCTTATCTACCATCTTCCTCCCTATACCAGGTATTACAAAATCTTGGCAAAAACCAATATCCACAGCAGTCACTTGAACAGATTGGCACCCGAATTGCCAAAGTTTTGGAAAAGGTAAGTCACCCTGAAGGAAAGCTGGGAATTATTACCCACCTTCTAACTCTTCCACAAAGTGACTCTTACCATCTCTGTTTAGGTACTTAGCACTTGGTGACTAAAGGGATAATAGAAACAACCTCACACAGAATGTTTCAGTCACTTTTCCATTACTTTTCCCATCCCTTGGTTAGTGTTGAATATTTTTTGCTTCTTTGCTTACCTTCTATGATGAAACCTACCTAATCAGTTTTCTCTTCTTTACCCAGCATGGTGTTAGAGAGGTGGTGGTCCTGGGCACCATGGAGTCTTGGTATATGACATAAGCCAGATATTCTTCCTGTGGGGAAGAACATTTGTTATTTCAGATTGTGGGTGGGAACTACATCTTTAAGTACCTTTCTCTCTTGAGATTGAGAAACAAAATATTTATAAAACTGCATTTTCATAGAGCCTACAGAAAATATAACTGAGTCTCTACAACAATTTATCTGCCTCTGTGTGGTACTGATGTAGAGAGGAGGATTTTTTACATTAAAATTACTTTATGGTTCCATATCTCCCCACTTTATTACTATCTAATATCGAAGAAGATAGTGATTAAGAGAATCAGCTCAGCTTCTGATCTGACATGGCAGTATGGTAGGGGTAGCATAATCCCATCAGCTTAAAAAGCAAGGAAGTAGAAAGAAAACATGAAGTAGTCACTGTTCTGTGTCAGTTCTAAATACACCTGGACATATGTCACCCCAATTCCAGAGTACAGACTGTTTTGAGCAATTGAGAAAGTGTAATTTTCTAACCCTGCAAGTAGTTTTAAAATATTTTTTCTAAATTCTGCTTAAAAACTACATAGTTCCCATTTAGTTCTCACTCTTTTAATACCATATTATACATGATTTTTTAAAAACCGTCACTTTCAACATTCTTTCTAGAAGCCTCTTTCACCAGGTCTACAACTTTACTAGGTGTTTTCTCTATATTGCAAGATATAGCCCCACTATTTGTTTGGCTAATAGACAACAATGACTCTTTCCCAAGCTCTGACAGCGAGCTCTTCCAGGCCCACCAGCCTCCTTTGATGGAGTCAGGGCGGCTCTTTTAGCAAAAGTCTACCGCTCCTTCCAAAAACTGACAGCACATGTTTTAATTCTTTGTTATGGCAACACTCCATTTTTGATACCAACCACTATTTCAATTATCTATTTTTGCCTTAAAAACCACCCCAAAATTTTACTGACTTAAAACTATTTGCTAAGATTCTGCAGTCTGAGTTGAACTCAGCTGGGCATTTCTTCTTGTCTTACTTGGTGTCATTTATGCACCTGCAGACATGTGGTGACTCCTCTGGGACCGGCCACCAAAGCAGGCTCTACCCACATGTCTGGTGCCTTACCCAGACTGGCTAGAATAGCTGGAACACAGCTGGACATGTTCTCTCTCCATGTAGTCTCTCCAGCAGCGTAGCTGGATCTTTTTGCATGGTGGCTGTGGGCTCTGTGAGGGTGAAAGCAGTAGTGACAGAGAATGTAGGGCTCATCCTTAATCTGTCACAGTTCCTTTCAAGGGACAAGGCTGACAGCTTCTCAACAGAAATGATGGAAACCAGAAGCCAATGTAAAGACATCTTTAAAGCTAGAAAAAGAAAACGACAAGCCTAGGATTCTATACCAGCAAAAACATCCTCCCGATATTAAAGTGAAATAAAGATGTGTAAAAACAAACAGAAATTCCGAGAATTTGGCACCAGTAGACCTGCACTGAAATAAGAATTAAAGGGAGTTCTTTGGGAAAATGGCCCCAGATAGAAATGTGAACACGCAAGAGGGAATAAAAAGCACTGGAAAGGAAAGTACCGATGAACAGTAACCTGAGGAGCTTCAGTTTTATAGATGCTGGAATTCATGGCAACAGTAACAAACGATGGGAGGGAAGCAAGCGGAGTTTAGAGTCCTGAGGTTTACGTGGTATCAGCCAAGTAGTTAAAGTGATAATTTGCATGTTTTAAGGTGTAGTCTAACTAAAAATGGTTTTAAAATATAATTTAATTGAAGGAAAATGAAAAGAAATGCAAAGGCACATAAAAATAGAACACAAATAAATTAAACTAGGCCACCAACTTACACCTTACACAAAAATAAACTCAAGATGGATAAAAGACTTAAATATAAATCATGACAGCATAAAAGTCCTAGAGGAGAATGTAGGCAGGAAAATTTTAGCTATCCCACGCAGCAGTATTTTCACTGATATGTCCCCTAGGGCAAGGGATATCAAAGAAAGAATAAACAAATGAGACTACATCAAATTAAAAAGCTTCTGCACGGCTAAAGAAAACATCAGCAAAATAAAAAGGGAGTCAACCATATGAGAAAATATATTTGCCAGTGATACATCAGACAAGGGTTTGATCGCCAAAATATATAATGAACTCATACAACTCCACACCAGGAAGACAGACAATCTAATTAAAAAATGGGCCAGGGACCTGAACAAACACTTCTCCAAGGAGGACATACAGAGGGCCCATAGGCATATGAAAGGATACTCAGCATCACTAGCCATCAGAGAGGTGCAAATTAAAACCACAATGAGATACCGCTTCACACCAGTCGGAATGGCCATCATTAACAAATCAACAAACAGTAACTCCTGGCGAGGTTGTGGAGACAAGGGAACTCTAGTACGCTGTTGGTAGGAATGCAGACTGGTGAAGCCACTGTAGAAAACAGTATGAAATTTTCTCAAAAGATTAAAAATGGAACTACATTTTGATCCAGTGATTCTACTGCTGGGATTATACCCTAAGTATCCTGAAACACCAATTTAAAAGAACCTATGCACCCCTGTGTTCTTAGCAGCATTATCTACAATAGCAAGTGCTGGAAACAGCCTAAAAACCCATCAGTAAATGAGTGGATCAAAAAACTATGGTACATTTACACAGTGGAATACTATACAGCAGAAAGGAAGAAGGAACTCCTATCCTTCATGACAGCATGGATGGAAACAGGGAGTATTATGCTAAGTGAAACAGCCATGTAATGAAAGAAAAATACCGTATGATCTCACCTATAAGTGGAACCTAATCACCAAAACAAGCAAACAAGAAAAAAAAAACAAAAAATACCAGAGACATGGAAATAAAGAACAAACTGACAGTGACCAGAGGGGAGGGGAGTGAGGGGTAATAAGGGAAAGGACGGGAAGGGTCAAGTCAAGGAACATGTACAAAGGACCCATGGTCAAGGACAATGGGGTGGGGTTGTCTCTGGGAGCGAGTTTGGACATGATAGGAGAGAGCAACTGGGAAAAAACTGGGGACAACTGTAACTGAACAGCAACAAAAAAATTTATGAATTAAAAACAAAAAGTAGAACACAAATAGTACACATAGAACCAAGTCTATGAGTAGTTAAGTACAAAAGGTTATATAATTTAAGCATTTGAGACTTCTGTCAAGATGGTGGTATAGGCAGACATGGCTCACCTCTTTACACAACCACATCAAAATTACAACTAAAATGTACAACAGCCATCACTCAGAACGATCAGAAATTGAGCTGAATGGAAGTCTGACAACTACAGAATTAAAGAAACTGCATCCATCCAGACTGGTAGGAGGGATGCAGACATGGAACGGGCTGGTCCCATACCCACATGTGGTGAATGAAAATTTGGGAGGGATATCTCTGGAATGAGGAGTCCCAGCCTAGGGTTCCAACTCCAGGAAGATAAGTCCCCACAACCTCTGACTGCAAAAACCAGTAGGGATTGAGCTGGTGGAAGAAACTTCTAGAGCCCCAAGCAGTTCCTCTTAAGGAACCCACACACAGACTCACCTGCTCAGACTCACTGCCTCTGAGCTTCAGCACTGAGGTAGCAGCTTGAAAGGCGTCAGTGGCATACGAGTAGAGACCATTGCCCCTTTTCTGAGCCCTCCCCCCAACAAAGCCACTGAGCCCACAAGCTGGTGCCATATCTGAAACTCCATCAACCTGGCTAACACTGTTTGACCTGCCTTGGATACCCCCAGAAACGCTGCCCTACCCAATTTACGGGCCCACCCATCTGCTTTTACACGTGAATGGCCAGTCTTGGCTCATGCTGCACAACTTCCTAAATCCTCTCAAACATGCAACAGCTGGACTCAGTGGGTCCCAGGCCTGGCACTAGCAGCAGTGAGCCTAGATTCACAGCTTGGCTTCACCTGGGAATCTCTAAACCAAGCACAAGTAGCTGCCATCTCAGACTGCTTTATAGCTCAGTGGCCCTGGGCAAAACACAGGTTGAGGCTGACCTTGGCCTGCACCAACTGGAAAGCCCCAGGGCCAGTGTACCCAGTGGACAGCTACAGACCACATCAAAGCACCCTGCCCATGCATAGCTGATCCTCCATGGAGAGCAGAGGTTGGTTAGTGGTCACAGCCAATCCTTACATCTGACTGGCCTGGGTAAACCCCTCCCATTTATCTGCCAAGATCAACCAAGGCTCAACTACAAGAGGAGGGTGTACTCAGCCCATGTGAAGGGCGCACCTCGAGTACCAGCTTGGATGATGGGAGGCTGTGCCACTGGGCTCTACAGGGCACCAACTACATTAGCTCACACTACCAAAACACAGAGTCAAAGCAATTCTACCTAATACATAGAAACAAACATAGGGAGTCTGCCAAAACGAGGAGACAAAGAAACATGGTCCAAATGAAAGAACAGATCAAAACTCCAGAAAAAGAGCTAAATTAAGTGGAGCTAAGCAGTCTGTCAGATGGCAGAGTTCAAAAAACTGGTTATAAGGATGCTCAAGGAGCCTAGTGATCTCAGCAGCATAAAAACGATCCAGTCAGAAACAAAGGATACACTAATTGAAATAAAGAACAATTTACAGGGAAACAACTGTAGAGCTGATGAAGTCAAGAATCAAATCAATGATTTGGAACAAAAGGAAGCAAACAACAACCAATCAGAACAACAAGAAAAAAGGAGGATCCAGAAAAATGAGGATAATATAAGCAGCTTCTGGGACAACTTCAAGAGGTCCAGCATCCGCATCATACGGGCACCAGAAGGAGAAGAAAAAGGGCAAGCAATTGGAAATCTATTTGAAAAATAATGAAAGAAAACCTCCCTAATTTGGTGAAGGAAATAGACATTCAAGTCCAGGAAGCACAGAGAGTCCCAAACAAGAGGGATGCAAAGAGGCCCACTCCAAGACACATCATGGCTAAAGTGCCAAAGTTTTAGATAACGAACGAATCTTAAAAGCAGTTAGTTGCCTCAGGGGAGTTCCCATAAGACTGTCAGCTGATTTCTCAAAAGAAACTTTGCAGGCTAGAAGAGATTGGCAAGAAATATTCAAAGTCATGAAAAGCAGGGACCTAAGGCCAAGATTACTCCATCCAGCAAAGCTATCATTTAGTATCAAAAGGCAGATAATGAGCTTCCCAGACAGGAAAAAACTAAAGGAGTTCATCATCACCAAACCATTATTACTGTATTTTGTACTGTACAAATTTTTGAGGGAAAAAATAAGGATGCTCATTACACGTTGGGTAGCACTAGAGCCTGGATGCACGTTATACACAGGAGCACATTATACACAGCAAAATGCAGTATATGAAATGTTAAAGGGACTTATTTAAGAAAAAGAAGAAAGAAGGACAGATAAAGTACTTCCCAGGTAAGTTTAAGGTAAAGGAGTTCATCATCACCAAGCCCTTATTATATGAAATGTTAAAGGGACTTATCTAAGAAAAAGAAGATCAAAACTATTAACAGTAAAATGACTACAAACTCAAAACTATCAACAACTGAACCTAAAAAACAAAAAGTAAGCAAGCAACTAGAACAGGAACAGAATCATAGAAATGGAGATCACATGGATGGTTATCAGCGGGAAGGGGGATTGGGATGAATGGAGGGAAAGGTACAGGGAATAAGAAGCATAATTGGTAGGTACAAAATAGACAGGGGGAGGTTAAGAATAGTATAGGAAATGGAGAAACCAAAGAACTTATATGTACGACCCATGGACATGTACTTAGGTCAGGTGGGGATGCTGGCTGGAGGGGGATATAGAGCAGAGGGGCATAAAGGGGAGAAAAAGGGACAACTGTAATAGCATAATCAATAAAATATAGTTTTAAAAAATCAAAACTATGAACAATAAAATGGCAAAAAAATACACATTTATCAACAATTGAATCTAAAGAACAAACTAAACAAACCAGAAAATAGACAGAATCATGTATACGGATAGCTCTTTGATGGTTGCCAGATGGGAGGGGGTGTGGGGGAATGGGTGAGCGGTGAGGGGATTGAGAAGTACAAATAGGTAGTTACGGAATAGCCATGGGGATGTAAAGTACAGTGTAGGAAATGGAGAAGCCAAAGAACTTACACGCATGACCCGTGGACCTGAACAGTGGCAGGGGGATTGCTTGAGGGAGTGGGGATACTTGGTGGAGGGGGACAAAGGGGAAAAATCAGAACAACTATAGTAGCATAATCAATAAAATATAATTTAAAATAAAAAGATTATATAATTAAATATAGAATAGATATTTTCTTAAATCTATGTGGTGCTTATAATAGAAAAAATTTAAACATTAGGGTTCCAAGTACAAAGATGGAAAGTAATATACTGTGTAAACGATTGAAAAAGCTAGTATGGCTACACTCTTGTTAGAAAAAATAAACTTTGAAACCACAAACATTACTAGAGTTAGAAGGGCTAAAATGAAAGGCTGATAATGGTAAATGTTAGTGACGATACAGAGCAACCAGACTCTAATTGCTAGTGGGAATGTAACATGGTACAATCATTTTGGAAAACAGTTTGGTGGTCTATTAAATGTCAAATATTCATGACCTAGTAATTTTACTGCTGCTTATTAAAGAGATAGGGAAACACGAGTCCACAAAATCCTTGTTTAAAAAAAAATGTTCACAACAGATATATTCATAATAGCCAAAATACCTAGAAACAGTGAGGTGACCAGCAATAGAAGAATGGATAAACAATGATATATTTATATAGTGGATACTATTAAGCAAGAAAGACCCAACATCCATATTGATGAATTTCAAAAGCATGCTAATAAAAGGTTGCACACAAAAAAACTGCATAATGAATGATCTCAGCTCTGTGAAATTCTAGTACAGGCAAAACTAACCTGTAGTTACAGAAATCAAATCAACCGTTGCTTTGTTGGGGGAAAGGGTTGCCTGGGAAGCAATTTGAAAGTACTTTCTGGAGTATTGGAAATTTTCTGTCTTCAAATAATAGTCAAAAACTAAATGTTACACTAAAGTGCTGAACATTTCTCCGTGTGTAAATTATACTTGGTTTTTTTTTTTAATAAGGTTAAATAAGTATTTTAGAGCACCCAAAACTGAAAGACACATAGTACCAACAGACCTGCCCTAAAATTCACTAAGCAGATTTTTTTAGGCAGAAGGAAAACTATCCCAGATGGAAACTCAGAAATACAGGAGAGAGTGAAGACCAAAAAAAAAAAAGGGGGTAAATGTTAAATATAAGAGAGTATGACTATACAAAATAATAGCATAATAATAGTAGTGCCTTCTGAGGCTTAAAATTCATGACAACAGTAATTCAAAAGACAGAAGGGAACTGCGCTGACCACTGTAGACAGTCTTAGATCCAGTCAGACCCTCCACACTCACTGTCACTGGGGATTGCACTCTGAAAGGCACTGGGTCGGGAACCAGAACAGCACAAGGCGTGTGCCTCCCTGGACAGGTGTGGCCTTGAAAACACAACTGGACAAAGGCATTATGAGAAGGAAAATTTTAGGTTAACCTCATTCATGAATTTAGGCACCAAAACCATAAGCAAAATACTAACAGACTGAACCCAACGGCATTTTTTTTTAAGATGCACCTTGACCAAGTTGGCTTTGTCCCAGAATTACCAAAATGGTTTAACTTTTTGAAAAATTGTGAAATCAGTTCAGTAGATTGCATTTGATAAAATGTAATACCATTCATGATGTAAAGCTCATGCAAATTAGAATAGTCAAGGACTTCCTTAATTTGAGGAGAATAATCAACAAAAATATCTACATCAAAGATGATTCTTAATGGGGGAAATATTTAAAATCTTTGAAATCAGGAAAAAGATTGTTCACCATCACCACTTCTCAGCCTTGCAGTGAAAGTCCTAGCAAGTACAATCAAGAAAAAGAAATTAATGGCATAAGTAGAAGGGAGAAAAAAAATATTCAGAAGTGATATGATTAGCTACATAGCAAACCCAGAAGAACCTACAAATTGTTACAAATAACATTTTTATCAAGGTAACTGCCTATAAAGTCAGTAAATAAACACTTGTATACAACAGCAAAAAAAATTAAAATAATTTTTAAATATATTTGCATTGATAGAAAAGAAAGTTCCCAATAGTAAAGTGAACAAAAATATTTGTATGATCTGTATGCAGACAGTGACAAAACCTTATTGAAAAGCATTTTAAAAGATGTAAGTGCACAGGTATATAGTGTTCGTGGATAAGAAGACACATCATAAACATGTCAGTTTTCTCCAATTTGATATATAGAGTCACTGCTATTATTAATTTTTTAAAAACCAATAATATTTTTATGGCACTTGAAAAGCATATCTTTGCATTTACATGGAAGAGTAAGAAATAGGCATGATACCCTCAAAAAGAAGAATACGGTTGTGAGAATTGCCTTTTATGAAAAATTATAAAGTAAGACATTGTGCTATTAGATCAATAAGCAAATCACTAGCAGAACTATACAGAACAACCAGAACGCATTCATACAAACTGTGAAAGATCAGTGGGAAGGAGAGGCCTATTTAGGAAGCTGTGCTGGCGTGGTTACCTAAGTTCAGTCCTCACCTCACATCGCTCACAAAAAATCAATTCTGTGTGAATTAACGAACGACTCAGGTATCAAAAACTAAATTTGAAAAATTAGAGTAAGGTGTGGAAGATACTCTCTCTGGCCTTAGAGTACAGAAAGGTTTTTTAAAGAAGATAATAAAAACATTAAAGAAAATATTAGTAAATTCAACTACATTAAAGTTTAAATTTGTTTTAATTAAACATGTTTTGTCCTGACTAGTGTGGCTCAGTTGGGCATAGTCCTGCAGAGTAAAAGGTCACTGGTTCAATTCCAGTCAGGGTGCATGGCTGGGTTATGGGTTCAGTCCCTGGTTGGGGCAGGTACCAGAGGCAACAGATCGATGTTACTTTCCTGCATCAATGTTTCCCTCTCTTTCTCCCTACCATCTCCCCTCTTTAAAAATAAATAAATAAAATCAATTTTTTAAGATGTTTTTAAATTAAAGCAATATGCCCAAGCGAGAGAAAATATATGTAACACGTTTAACCTACAAGGATTAGTATGTAGAACACATAAATAAATTATGAGAAAGATAGAGTAAAACAGAAAAATGCATAAAATAGACATTTCATTAGAAAAAAGAGGTATGTATGACCAACATACACAAAAAACAATTCTCAGTTTCATTAGTAATCCGAAAATGCAAACTAACACCTCTACTGATAACTGAGGATTGGAAAGGAAATTGATTAAGGGGTGCTTTGAAACATTGTTGATGGGATTGCAAATAGCCACACCTTTAGGAAACATTTGGCATTCTTTTGTTATGTTGGATATTTGTAGATCCTGTGACCCAGCCATTTCCCTCCTAGGTACTCTAGACTAAGAAATTCTTTGTGCTCTAGCTGGTGTAGCTCAGTCGATTGAGCATCGGCCTGCGAACCAAAGTGTTGTTGGTTCAATTCCACAGTCAGGGCACATGCCTGAGTTGCAGGCCAGGCCCCTAGTAGGGGGGCATATGAGAGACAACCACACATTGATGTTTCTCTCCTCTTTCTCCTTCCCCCCAACCCCATCTAAAAATAAAATAAAACATAAAAAAAAAAAAAAAAAGAAACTCTGTACATTTATTTGCAACAGGAAAGTTAAAAACAGGGCAAGATTCAAACCCCCATCTACAGAATATGAATAAGTATATTATAGTGTCTTCCTTTAATGGACATTTAATTGTGTGGCAAGGAAATTGAACTAAAGCTACATACAAAAACATGGATTGAAATAGTGTGTTGAATAAAAACCCAAAGACCCAGTAGACTCCTTAAATGTATTACACCATTTTTATAATGCACAGGAAGAGGTAAACTAAGTATTATATTGTTGAAGCAAATGTCTGTGGATAACTGATAGAACAGTGTTTATGCAATGTAATAATAAACATGACATTTAGGATAGTGCGTACCTCTGGAGAAGAGGCCAGAGGCTGGAATAGTATAAGAACATATAGTTAGATGCAAGTTCATTCTTTGATAGGATGGCATTTCTGGGATATTCATCAATTTGTGCTTTACAGCATAAGTGTTTATTTTATATAATTACATTCATAATTATATAAATACTTTCTTTTGTATGTATCAGATATTGTAATTGAAGAAAGATTATTCTTAAATAAAGAATCCTTTGGGGAATCCAATCAAGGGATCAAGTCACTAAGAAGGAGGGACAGATGAGGCTAGCTTCAGATTTCTCTGCGGCAGCCATCCACGCCAAGAGCTGATAGAGCAACGCCAACATATTTTAAGGAAAGAAAGAATGAGCCACGATTTTATATCTACCCAGCTGTCCTTCAGGCTTGAAGGCTGCAGATGGAAACTTTTGAACATACCTGATTATATTAATTTGCTAGGGCTGCCATAACAAAAATACCACAGAGTAGGTGGCTTAAACGATAGAAATTTACTTTCTCACAATTCCGGAGGCTACAAGACCAAGAACCGGATGCCAGGAGGGTTGGTTTCCTCTGAGCCCTCTCTCTTTGGCTTGCAAATGGCAGCCTTGATCCTTCTTCACATGGTCATCCCTTTGTACATGTGACCCCGGTGTGTCTTCTTTCCGTGCATCCTTCATACACATCCCATCAGGTTGGATTAGAGTGCCATACAAATGGTGTCATTTTAACTTAATCACATCTTTAAATATATTATCTCCAAATACACGTTACATTCTGAGGCACTAGTACTAGAGACTAAGACCTCAAATACAAATGTAAGGGGAACACATATCAGCCCCTAACAATCTTGTTCCTGTGAATTCTTGTTCAGAAGACACTAGAAAATGAACTTCAGCCAACCACGAGGTGATTGGGGAAACCACAGAAAAGCTCATGTCAGTGATCAATGAATATATTTAACTGTAGAACCAACACAAAAAGAAAGGTAAGAAATAAGATGACAGGACAAAAATACAGATTCTAAATGCCCTGACAATGAAGAGCGAGAAAATTATGAAAGAATTAGACTGGAGAAAAGAAATGAGCTAGGAAACATGGTAAGTTTCCTAATTGCATCATCTGTAATTGCTGAGAGTTAGAGACCATCCATTGAAATGGGCAAATGAAATAGGGAAATCCAAAATTAGACCTAAATTAAGTCCTGGAATTTTATCTATGTTAAAGGCAGCATCTTGGTGCATGGAGAGGAGAATTATTCATTAAGTATTATTGGGACAACTTAGTAGCTATCTGGAAAGAAAAAATTGGAGCCATATTATTTATACCAAGTTAAATTTCAAATGGATATAAAGTTTAAATGTGAAAAACTATAAAAGTTACGTAAAATTCCTTGATAATCTCGAGGTAAGCAAGACCTTTCGAATTATAGCTGAAAATCCAGGAGTTGTCAGACAAATCAATAAACTGAACTGTGTAGAAATCAAAACCTGTGTCCTACAAGCACTGAAGGTCCAGAGGCGGACTTCAGAAAACCGAAGGAATGTACCTGTCGATCGTATCACAGGCACTGAACTAATCTTCCTAATACGCAAAGAGCTTTCTCAAATAGATAAGGTAAAAACCTCACAGAAAATTAACAAAATATAAGAACAGATACTTCACAGAAAAATACAAAAGGAGGCACAGCATGAAATGATGATCAGCTCCACTCATAAGAAGAAATACAGATTTAAGCCACATTTTTTGTCTGTCGAAGGTCCAAGGGTTTAATAACACACTGGTGAGGCTGTAGGAAGCAGGGACGCTCAAGTGTTTCTGGTGGGAGGTTGAAGTGTTGCAGTCCTGTGGAAAACAGTGTGACGGAGCCCTTGGTGCCGCATTCCACACCTGGAAGTGTATCCTGGAAACGTACCCGCACAAATGCAGAATTACACCCAGACGGGCTATTTATACAGCATCATTTGTAATAGTAAAAACTGGGGGGGAGAGGAATATTCATTAATAAGGATCTAATTTAACAAATAACGATGTGTCCAAACAATGAAATACCACGCAGTTGATTACAAAGGAATGATGGAGAAAGATCTCCAAGGTGTATTGACTAGTGAAAAAGTAAAGTGCCGGTGACTGTTGCCTCTTATACATGTAATAAGTAATGTTAAAAATGGGATTATAAGTAATTGCTTGTATGAAACAGAAAACTCTAGAAGTTGCCTAAGAAACTAAAAATAGTGTTTACTGATACACAATAGAGACAAGGATGGGAGGGAAACTTTTTGCTGCATAACTTTGTATAATTTACAGTTTTTAAAACATGAATAAGTTAGCTGTTCAGAAAGTTAAGTAAATTTAAATTAAAAAGAACATGGAGCCCTGGCTGGAGTGTCTCGGTGGAGTGAGTGCCGGCCTGCCAACCAAAAGGTCACCATTTCCAGTCAGGGCACATTCCTATGTTGCAGACCGGGTCCCTGGTTGGGGGTGTGCAAGACGCAACTGAGCCGTATATCTCTCTCACATTGATGTTTCTCCCCTCCTTCCCTTCCCCTCTCTTAAATAAACAAATAAACAAACAAATAAAATCTTAAAAAGAACATGGACATGAGATATAGGTTTGCTGTTTAATAGTTGAGTAGATTTGGACAAGATACTCAACCTCTATAAATCATAGTCTTGTCATTTCTAAAAAGACTGAAATATAGTAGAATCAAGTTCATAAGATTGTTGTCAGGATTAATGAGAGGATGAACATAAGGTACATTGCAGGGTGACGGTACCTAGTAAATACTGAGTAAAATGGTTATTAACTCGTGTTTGTTTGTTAATTGATTTTAGAGAGAGAAACATCTATTTATCGTTCCACTTTGTGTAGTCATTGTTTGATTCTTGTATGTGTCCTGACCAGGGATCGAACCCGCTACCTTGGCATATCAGGACGCCAAGGGCCAGGGCCTCGTGTTACTGTTCTTAATCTTGGTAGTAATTAGTATGTTTAGACCTCAGCTTTAGCTGACCATCCCTTCACAGAACCAGACGTCCTGGGTCCTCTCCAGCATGGCGGCCCTCTACTGGAGAGTGAAAGGCCAGGGCAAGAAGGCGATCGACTGCCTGCGCCAGGCGCTCCACTACGCGCCACACCAGATGAAGGTGAGTGGGACTTTGAAGCTGCGAACTTCTGTCCCTGGTTCCTTTCCATTGCCCGTGGTTCATTCGGAGGTTTCAACTTAGCCAGTAAAATGGCGAAACACCAGGACAGGGCAGAAGAACTTGCGACCGCCCTTTTGCCAGCACCGCAAGCCTGGGAGTTATACTCACTGGCCTGCCCTCTCCACCTCAGCACGCTGGAACATGAGGGAGGGGCTTCAAAGCCACCCCAAGAGGTCACATCATTTCATACCCCTCCTACTGAAGCCAGAGCCATCCAACACACCACAGGTCCACTGACCCAGGCAGGCCGCCACCCTAGAAGCCGCTCTGAAGCTGGCTAACCCCTAGGCCTGGGGGCCATTATACTTGATTTGCTTATGCCCTGGCTTAAGCTTGTTTCCAGACAGAGACAAGCAGATCTCCATCGCTTCATGTATATCAGCTAGTTCCTGCTCTTTGTCCAACTTCACCTTCTACGCACACACATGCACACACACCCCACACACAGACACAAAACAGATAACTCCTTATAACATCAAGCTTTCCCAAAATGCCAATTATTTTTATAACTGAGAATGCACAATTTTTTTAACAGCACTTTTGTACCCACGTGTGCTAAGATGTACATTCATCTCCAGATTGTAATACTTCCTGAGACACTAAGACACATTCCTAAGCAGTAACGCACTGGTCTTTGCTCATAAGGGCAGGTAGCATGGGGAAAGGTGGAGAGGCAGGGGCTTCCCTACTGAGCATTGCCGAGTCCTCACTGCAGCTCTGCCTCTCACCGGCTCTGTGACCTTAGGCAAGTTATTCAACCTCTGCGACCTCTTACGCTGTGAGGCACAGTTACGGGTGTTAGGTTAGGACAAAGATGTGTCCCTTTTTCCCGTTTCTACTGTTCTCCTCTAGAACCCAGTACAGTGCGATATAGATAGTTGCTCAGTACATATTTGTAATGATAATGTTGCTTTTGTTTCAGCCCATCATTCTGTGCTCCGTACTGTCAGGCAAAAGGGAAGGGCCAAGGCTAGGTCGGGGGTCAGAGAACTTTTTCTGCCAACGGTCAGATCGTGAGAAATTTAGCCATGGCAGGGCTGACAGCCTCTGTTGCAGCTACTCAATTTTGCCATGGTAACATAAAACAACCACAGAAATACATACAGGAATGGGGATGATTGTGTTTTAATAAAATGTTACCAAAACAGGCAGCAGGATGGATGCGGCCTGTGGGCCAAAGTTTTCCAGTCCCTGCTTCGGGCAGTACAGAGGTCTTTGCAGTGAATACTTTTGCTCTGTGACAGCATGACTCAAAGTGTGATCTGTGGACAGATGTCAGTCCATTAACTACTTATTACCAACCTGAAAGGAGGCAAGGAGCTTGCACCAACATGTAAACCAAAACTTCACTCAGCAGCTTGTTTACTCAGCTGATGTTTTCATTCTGCTTGTGTTTTGTGGCCAGACTTTCTGCATGAGAGCAGTAAGACCCTGGTCTGGACCGTTCTGGCGCAAGCTCCTTACGTGGCACAGACCGGTAGCAAACAGCAGACTAGCACATTGAGTTGCCCTACTTCCTTCACCAGGAAACACCAGCTGTATTTTTTATGATCACAAACACCAAGAACAAAGGCTCTGACACCTGTGTTCTTCCCGTCTCACCATTCTCCTTCCTCCCCCAGGACGTGCCCCTTATTAGCCTGGCCAACATCCTGCACAACGCCAAGCTCTGGAACGACGCTGTCATTGTGGCCACCATGGCGGTGGAGATCGCGCCACACTTTGCCGTGAACCACTTCACCCTGGGCAACGTCTACGTGGCGATGGTGAGGCTAGCACGGGAGCGGAGAATACCAGCCCTGCCACTTTCTCTCAGTGGCACCTCCTCTTTGGTTTCAGAACTTATTTGACTGTGTCAGTGTCCTCTTTCCTGTAAGTTTTGTGTCCAAAATTACTCACTCCACCAAAGATATATTTTATGGATAATGAGTTTGTGAGTTTTTAAAAATAGTAAGTGAAATTCATCTAAGTGTTTGCAACTGTGTAGGTCACTGTGAGTGGAACACTAACAACAGAGTCAGAGGTACCTTTAGCTTTCTGGCGACCCCACCTAACACTCCCCGCGGGCGTATATACACTCGTGCTCTCTGCGGGCTGGGCCACGCACCCGCCATTGCACCCGCGGTGCCCTGTGCATATTCCTCTTGCTGTGTTTTCACCTCGTTTTATATTTTTGGTGTGAGTATCTGTCTCTCCCCCAGATTAGGAGCTCCCTGGGGAAAGCACTGCTCTTCAACTCCCTGTTCGTTCCCAGTACGTCACAGTGTTTAGCACTCAGCAGGGGCTCACCAAATGTTCAATAAATGATGAAGGGCTGCTGGTTCCATGGGATTCCATTGACAGAAAATGGCAAACTCGTCATCCAGAACTCTGGTCAGAAACAAGGACTGATTCCAGAACTTAAAATTCTAGGGGCTCCCCAGAAGCTGTCATAACCAAATTTGACATGAGAATCGTGTCACCCACTCCCATCTGAAACTCAGTGTCCCAGCTTCAAAGGCAGGGAATGTAATTTGGCCAGGGAGGTGCCACCAAATGTGCAGATTTCCTTCTCTGCTTCTCAAAACTGAAGAATCTGTTTTTGTCCTCAGCAGATGGGAAATTTTCTACCCTGGACGATGCTTTCTTTCTCTCATCTGGCTAGGAGTCATTTAACCAATCGGTTTGAGGTCGTCTTTAAGAGTATTAATCTAAGTAAAAGATAAACACCTTCAGTGTAGCACTGATCATTTCCAAACCATGTGCAGATATGTTTTAATCCTCACCTAGGACATGATCACTGACATTAGAGGGGAAGGGAAGGAGAGAGAGGGAGAGAAACAACGATGTGAGAGAGAAACATCGATTGGTTGCTGCTCGCGCACATCCCAGCTGGGACTGAAACTGCAGCGCAGGCATGTGCCCTGACTGGGACTCAAACCCATGACTCTTTGGCTTACAGGATGATACTCCAGCCAACTGAGCCACCCCAGCCAGGGCCATGTTCATATTTTTAAATGTTACAGAGAATAAAAAACTTTTTCAAAATGTACAAGTCTAATTGAGATAACTGACTTGACTTCCCCGTTTCCAGCTATAGTAGAATGTTCAGGCAGATGAATAATAAGCCTTTGTCAGGCAGAGCTCTAGAGGTCCCTGCAAGGATTAAATGGAAGAATTTCATAAAGCACCCAGCACAGCGCCTGGCGCACAGTAGGGGCTCAGGAACAGTAGTTCTTACTACCGCGATGACTGCCGCTGTCGGGTCAAACCTCTGTCAAGTGATCTCCCCTCTCCCTCTGGTTCTTGGGCTCTGGCCTGGTTTTCTTTGTGATATTGTAGTTGGGGATGGAGGAGGTTGTTTCCCCCCAGGCCTCAGAGTTTTTCTCAGCAATTTAGATCCATGGAGAAAATACTGGAGACTGTCACCAGCGCAGAGGTGCTTTTTGACTGGGGGCAGGGGAGGGGTGGCAGGGATAGCCTGGATATATCTTTAGTCTGGTGGTAGCAACCCTCTCACATTTGTCCCTTTGTCCCTTGCAGGAAGAGTTTGAAAAAGCGCTGGTGTGGTACGAATCGACTCTGAAGCTGCAGCCTGAATTCGTCCCAGCCAAGAACCGAATCCAGACCATCCAGTGTCACTTAATGCTGAAGAAGGGACGACGTTCTCCTTAGTGCACCCCTCCTCTCTCTCTCTTCTCTTGCTCCTAAAAAAAAAAAAAAAGAAGAAGAAACCAATCATTGTCAGTATCTACTTTTAATGATGTGTGAAAATAACTGAGTAAGACTTATAACAGGATTTTTACATATGTGGGAATCAGTTTGTTTTTATTTTGAAGCTCCTTCTTCCCCCAGAAACCAGCCTCAGAAACACAGATTCTTAAAGGGAAATGCAGCTTAAAGACACTGTGTAAATACTGAGCCACGACGTTTCCAGAGCTGTGCTCTGTCTCCAAAACCTCGAGGCCCTCAGGGCTTTTCTCAGTGGTCCAGCCAGCCTGCTCCTCCACAGGAGGACGAACTGCACACCCACCCTCTGCTTCCGGTCGTAGCCTCTATGGTCGGTGGAAATGCAGAAGCCCACCTGGTGCCCTTCAGGGAGAAGCAGCGCCCTCTGCGCTCCCCGGTAGATCTCCACGCTGTCCCGGTCTTGTCCATTCCATGCTGCTATATTACAAACTCGCAGAGGTAGCTTGCAGGGGAGGAAGGGGAAAATGATTTTTTAAAACAAAATATTTACAACAGCAAAATCCCTTAGGATCACCTGACCTTTGTGATGTTATTTAAGTTGGGGAGGGAGGGGGGCTGAGAAGGGGAAATCAGCAGTGTACAACATCTATATCATTTGTACTTTAATTGCAAATCACAAGGAAACCAGTAAATCGAAATCCTATATAACAGGTTTATATATATAGAATATGTATATTTGAAGCCCTCTACAGACTGAGTCTGTGTTTTACTAATTCTCTGTTCACTGTGTCACCCATCTTGGAATAAGGTGTGACTGTGGCTCCCTCTCCCTGAAGCCTCCCAACCTGGCTCCTCAGGAGAGAGAGACGAGCCAGGGGGAGTGTTTCTGTGCGATGCTGTTACCTCTGGTCCCAGGAGAATCAAACTCCAGCCATTTTGGAATCTTCAAGGGCACATACTGAGAGCAAAATTAAAATTGTTTATGAGCAAAATAGGTCTATAGTGTGGTTATTGTTTAGAGCCGGGCTAACTTGGACAGCTGCGAAGCCCACTGACAGCTCCGGATCTGATCTTCCCGAGCCCTATGTTGCCTTTACCTTTCCTTCCATAACAGCAAAGGGAGTGGACAAACAGCCCCTCACTGAGCTTTGTAATTGATGAATTTATTAGCATGAGACCTCTGACCCGGAAAGAAGCACAGTTAGCCCTGCCTGACGTGGCTCAGTGGATTGAGCGCTGGCCTGCGAAAAGGATCACCAGTTCAGTTCCCAGTCAGGGCACATGCCTGGGTTGCTGGTCAGGTCTCCGGGGTGGGGGGTGCGTAAGAGGCAACCACACGTTGATGTTTCTGTCCCTCTCTCCCCATCTCTCAAAAAATAAATTTTTAAAAAAAAATTTTTTTAAAGCACAATTAGCAGATGTTCAGAGCTGGGTCTGTAATTGACCTCCCCAGAAAAGGAAGAGTAACATAAGCCACAAAGATGTCCCGGACCTCAGGGGAGCACTGATGCTGAAGTTCACCCAACCAAGCATCATGGAGAACCTTGGTGAGGGTTATATCAATATAAACTTGAGCATCCCCTTTGGGAGAGGACTCTCACTGAAGACAGGATTTCTGTAGCCTTCCCAAGAATAGTATCAGACACCAATCATCTCAGATACTTGGTCAGGGATCTTGCAGCATTTGATTCTAGCACAGGCCACATAAATACCTAGAGGCAGGTGAGCAATCAGACATCCCTGTGAACTCTGTCCTTTATTCAGCTAGAGTCCAACTAATTGCAAAAAGTTTTATCAGATGTGTTTTGAGAACAAGCTTATTCGTTGCTGAATAAAGCAAGCCTTTAATCACTAGCGGGATATTTACAAATTAACGTGTGTGTTCCTTGCTTCCCCACTTCACAACTTGGTGTTTAGTTTCCTGGAACACTCAGTAGTTTTTTGGAGCTGCTGTTTTGTTTTTAAATTGATATAGAATCACTCTTCGGTGTACAGTTCTATGAATTTTGAAAAATGCATAGAGTCATGCAACCACTCCAAGACACATAACTTCCACCACCCCAGAAGACTCCCTCATGCTGCCCCTTTGTAGTCAGACACACCCTTAACACTTGGCAACTGCTGATCTGTTTCCCCTCGTTCTTCCCTTGCCATATTGTCATAGAATGGAATTCCGCAGTGTATAGCCTTTGAATCTGACTTCTTCCATTTAACATAAGGCACTTGAGATTCATCCCCGTTGTTGCAGGAATCAGTTCATTACTCTTTATTGCTGAATAGTGTTCCATCTTTTTTATTCACCTGTTGGAAGACATTGGGATGCTCCCAGCTTTGGGAGATTATGAACACAGCTGCAATAAACATTCACATATAGGATTTTGTGTGCACAGAGGTTTTCATTTCTCTTGTGTAAGCAATTCAGCAGTTGTTTTCCTGTTGTAGATATATGGAGTTCCTGCTATGTTCTAAGAGTATTCAAAAGTTTTCATGCAATAAAACTCAGGTAAGCCTCTCATCAACCTGCAAGTATAGGTACTGTTGTAATTCGATTTAAAAAAAGGGGAAACTAAGAGTGAGGTTACATAACTTGCCCTACATAACTTGCCCTCCCACAGGTGGGAGGGATGGAGTCGCGATTTGGGCCCAAGCAGAACTTTCCACCGTGCTCTATCCATCCACTATCTCAATCCTCACAACTACAAAACGAGGCAGATGACATTATCCCTATTTTACGAACGAGAGGACCAATCTCACAGGTGAGGTAACCGGTTCCTAATTACACGGTATGTAGTGGAGTCAGATTCACACCAAGCTCAGATTTGCCTCAATTAGTGCACCAAATTTGTTCCCTTAACCGCTCTGCTATATACTTCACTGTATAAATTACTTCCAGTGACTACTTCATTCTTAATTGTTCCTTATTTACTTGCAGGTGTGTTGATCTTGTCTCTCTCACACATGTTCGTGTGTCACATGGCTGTGTCTCCTAGCACTCACTGCGCTATATTATGTAGTAAATAATAAATGCTGAATGATTGACAAACAATGCAATTAATATGTTCCTCTGCTTCCTGCTGTTGGAGTTCTGAGGGCTTTCCACCCACATCTCACAATCTTTTAGAAAACTAATCTCAGGGAAATGAAATATCTTGCTTCTCTACAATGGAACTTGCAAACACACACACACACACACACACACACACACACCCATCTTTCCTCCTCAGGCTCCTTGTTCTCAAGCTGGCAAAGAGAGGAAACAGCCTACGGTCTACCCTTCCCTGTCCATGGGCCCTGCACCGCTGGTTAAAGAGAAGGTGGGGGACCAGTCTGCTGAGACCAGCTTTGTGCAGATAATTCCCCTCTCCTGGGCCTTCTGCAACTCCGCTCTGACGGCTATGCCTGCTGTCGTCTCCCAACCAGCAGCTGAGCCGGCAACTGGGAAGACTGGCTTCCGGCTTCAGCTTTATACGGTTATTCTAATGGTCGGCCGCACCTTCCCTAGATCTAATCCCATGTTTTGCCTTTCTGTGAAGATGCAGCCTGGCAAGTCCAGCCCTACCTGCAAACAGTTAATTCAGCACCTGTTGATGTCCAACACTGTGGATGGGCCGTTAGACATAGTTTCTGCCCCCAAAGAATCACATCTCGTTGAAGAGATGAAACTGAGAGAATTAAAAGACACAGCGTCTACTCCAGCAGAAGCCTGAATGTTAAAATGGAGTTCTCTGATGGATCTACTATACGAGTCCACTGGGACAATGTAGACCTTTCCAGGGGCACCTACTTGGTTTGGACACCCCAAGCAGAGCCCTCCATGGCTCAGCCCTTGCCTGCCTTTCCATGCTTTGCTTTTGCCTCTGTTTTCGTTCAGCAAACATAGATTAAACAAAACACTAATTTGACAAGATATATGCACTCCTATGTTCCCTGCAGCTTTATTGACAGTAGCTAAGATATGGAAGCAACCAAGGTACCCATCCAAAGAAGACCGAACATAGAAGATGTGGTACATATATACAGTGGAATATTACTTGGCCATAAAAAAGAATGAAATCTCACCATTTGCGGCGCATAAATGGACCTAGAAGGTATTATACTAAGTAAAAGAAGTCAGGCAGAGAAAGACAAATACCATATGATATCAGTTATTTGTGGGATCTAGAAAACAAAATAAATAAACCAACAAAACAGAAACAGATTTATAAATACTGAGCATAGACTGATTGATAGTTGCCAGAGTAGAGGGCTTTGGGGGGATGGGTGGAAAAGGTGAAGGAAGTAAGAAGTACAAATCGGCAGTTACAAGACAGTCGCAAGGATGTAAAGTACAGCATGGGGAATATAGTCAATAACATTGTAATAACTATGTATGGTGCCAGGTGGGTACTAGACTTATCAGGGGGATCGCTTCATAAGTTATATAAAAGTCTAACCACTATGCTGTACACCCGAAACTAATATAATTTTGAATGTCAACGGTAATTGAAAATGATAAAAATTAAAATTAAAAAGAAAATGGCTTGAATGCCTGCTCTGCGCCAGGCCGGGTGCTGGCCGCCGCAGGGGGTCCTACAGAGCGGGAGAGCCGCGGGCGCGCCTGACAGGGGCGGGAGACGGGTCCGGAGCCAGCTCCCGAGCAAAGCCACATCAGGAGCAGGGCTGGGGAGTTCGGGCTGTGTCCTGAGGGAAAACGAGAGCCACTCCCCAGCTCATTCTTCAAGCTACGATGTAGTGTTCCCCACACGCATCAGACATCCACATTTCCGTGCCTGGGATCATGCTGTTCCCGCTACCGGGAGGCCAGCTCCTCCCCCGTCTTCCCCTTTCCTTCACTCGTTTAATTCCACTGGCTTTGTGAGGCATTGTCTACCTGTCACAGGATGCCATGCTCCTACAGCACCTGTGATAAACCCCTTTGGAGACTCTCATCATCACACTGTATGGAAATGAGCTATATATCTTGTCTCCGATTAGATGCTTAGCTCCATGTCTAACTGATTAATGTCTGTGTCCTTTGCTCCAATAACATATAGGCCTGGAACAAAACAATTGCTTCATTAAAAAAAAAAGTTACTAAACAATTGAACTAATGGTGAATAGCAACCTCAGGGAGAAGAGACTGGAAATGGGTAGCTATTGAAAGGGAGAGGGAAGACTCAGTCAGGGAAAACTCTCTCTTAGCCGCAACCCACCTCTGAGCCGCCCACTGAGCCGCCGCGCACAGCGCTTTGAACCGGGACAGGCGCCTTCGATCCCGCCATTAGGGAAAGATTTTGTGGCTAATTCTAGAAGTAAATTATCTTTTCCTTTTGGGTTACAAGTTTTATTCCATTTCTGGATCCTGATTTTAAAAACTTAACTGCTCTGGACAGTGGTCCCTGGTCTGGAAGGTAAGAAGCTTCCGCATGACATCATTCAATAGAAACACCTGAGGAAATGCTTATCTTTCTGCTTTTCGCTTGAGTGGATTTCTTCTGTTCTCTCCTCCAATTCACTGATGGAAAGCAAAGCCCAGACCCTGTTCACGGTCAGGCCCAGCTAGACCCTTACCAGATGCTGACTTCCTAAACATGATGGACAGGAGCCCTGGGCTTCTTCACTGAGGTCTCTCCAAGAGCTTGAGAACCTTTGAGATGGTGTTCCAAGTCGTTCTCGACGGTGGGTGGGGAGAGGGCTGGGAGTTAAGCTGAGTTCAGACGGAGGAGGGAGTAATCAGACCTCCAGGTAGGGCACTCCTGAAGACGGTGGATGGTGAGCCATTTGACCCCTTCCCAGCTGGGAGGGGTAGATGGCTTTGGCCTCCCCACAAAGGCCATGCTGAGAGTGATGTGAAAACAGGCCGGTGCAGGTGAGGATGTGAGCCAGGGGACACCAGGGAGGCTGGGGCAGGGCTGGATGAGGAGAGACGGAGCAGGAACTAGGTCCTGGGTCCTGGGGGGCGAGCAGAAGGTGAAGGATCAGAGGAGGGTTGATGGAGAGTTGCCAGGACCTGGTGATCACTAAGTCGCAAAGGCTGAGGGAGACTTCGAGCTTCTCGAGGGCATTTTACCTGCCACAGCCCTGTGAACATAGTAGACGGCAGGTGCTCTGTAACATTTCTAGAGGGATAAAAGGATTTCCTTTATGGGCAGTGCCCAACCTTTCGGAAAGCAAGATCAAGGGAACATTTAATGAAATATCTAATAAAACGGACTTTGTATCAGTCAGCTATCACTACGTGACATACTATCCCAAAACTCAGTGACTTAAAACCACAGGCATTTATTATTATATCTTACCTGCCTTTGGGTTAAGAGTAGGCCGATTAAGGCTGGGCTCACATGGAAGCCAGGGGTCTGCTGACCTCACTGGGGTCACTTCTGCCTCTGGAGGTTGGTTTGGGTGTTCTTTTCTAGTCTGGGCTCCAGCGGGCACCTGCGCTGGGGTGACTCTGCTCCACGTCTCTCGCCCTCTTCCCGGGACCAGCGAGCTAGCCCAGAAGTGTGTTGGCGATGGCAGAGGGAGTAAGGGAGTAAGCCCAATCACGTGAGCATTTTGGGATACCTTGCTCGTGTCACGTCTGCTCATAGCCATTGTCCAGGGGCAGGAAAGCACAACTGACCCTCAGTGGGAGAGCAATGCAAAGTCACATGGCCATGGGCTGAACGCAGGGGGGCGTGAGTAACCAGGGCCATTAACACATCTGCCACTTCCGAGTGCCATTTTCCATGGACCAGATAAATGACCCACTGGCTTTGTGCTCTCTGTCTGCCCCACAGCTCTGGAAGGATTTGTCACTTTGAGTGAATTTAGGGTCACTTTGGGTGAACTTTTGGGGTGTCACTTCCCCTGTTTTCCCTCTGTTATAACACTTCCCACGTGGTTTCATAGCCGGTTCTTTGTGTGTCTGTGTCTCGGTGTCGCTGGGAGCTCCTGTCATATTCATCAAGGGCCCAGGGTGGACATCAGTAACCATCCTGAATGCTGTACGATTGATGGCCAATTCCTGGCCACCACCATTTCTCTGTTCTCTAACTTCCCACACACATTCCTTTTGTCTCATCTGGGTCTCGTTTGCTCATCTGTTCGGCTTACAAATCATTATAAAATCACATGGCTGACTTTCTACTGATCTTTCAGAACCTTTAAAGTAGTCACCTCGAAAACTTTATCTACCCCTGTCCCACTCTGAACTCTGAAGGAAGTGTCAGGAATTCCTACAGTGATGCTGTCCTGTTCTCCTGGACGACCCTGAGGGTGACAAATCTTTGCCTTGGTAGGTCGGATGGCATTTTTGGAAACAGCTAACAGTCAACAGCTTGGGAGTCAAAGCTGGGGACTAAAGTGGTGATGAAGCTGGGTCCTTCTGGGGACAAAAGCAAGACGTGGTCAGGGAAAAGTGAGCCTGAGATTCTTCCACAGTCTGAAGTTCTCCCCCGGGACAGCGCAAAGGCGCCTCCGTGGCAGCAGAGACGGTGTCATCCGAACGTGGCAACCCCTCGCCCAGTGGCTGCTGTTAGAAGGCCCGGGCAGCACTGGAGGAGGGGGTTCTGCTCTCATTTGCCTTCGCTATGGTTCTTATTCACTTAAACTCCTTGAGAATCTGGTGAACACTCTGGACCCTCTGTCCAGAAAAATGGCCACGAGGCCATAGTTTGCATGTAATTTCAGGGGGTCCCTGGGCCAATCCAAGCATCCCAGGTCAGACCCCCTATTTGGAATGTACACACCAACAGACTGAAAGCACCAGAGAGCCACAGTATGTTCTCCTCGGTTTCTCAGTTTCTGCCACACACCCCACAATGAGCCCAGCCAGAGCTAGGACTTAACAGAATCTCCAGACATAGTCTGTGAACGAGGGGTGCGATCTCCTTCACTTTGAGATTTACGCCTTTGCTGGCAAGATCCCTGCAGCCAGCTTGCCCCTGAGCCCTCCCGCCTCAGCAGGCCAGCCCCATCTGAGTGTGGTGAGGTACCCAGAATGGCTGCGTTTCAACCTCCACAACGTTCTTGCCGGGGAAGGCAGGAAAAGCCATGCTGCTCCAATTAGACTTGGTGGAGGGAGGTTTGGGGGAACAAGCCAGGAATGATTTCATGTTGGGTGCAGAAGGGCTGGGCCCGACCAGATCCCCATAGTTCCTGGACCCAGCTCTCCTTGGCGCCCCTCCCTTCGGATACCTGTCGGAGTGCTCTGAGAGCCCCCAAGGGCACAGGGGCGGGAAGCAACGGCTATGAGGCCTGGTGGCCACAAGAGGGACCCATTTGTTCTGAAAGGACAAGACGGCTGGCTGGGATCGTGACTCCTGCCTTCATCCACCACCCACGCAAGTTTCCAGTCCTTTTGGGTGCTGACTACAAAGTCGGGGACACAGCATGGGGTGCAGGGCCATGCCTCCACTCTGGGACCCTGGCTCACGCAGCCGCCGGCTGAGGCAGGCTTTCCCCCGGGCACCTGCTTCTACTCAGGCAGGCGCAAGGGGCAAATGGCCCAGGACAGCCTCTAGGCAGGTGCCGCTCCCAGCGCCTCTGAGCTCTCGGGCCTTTGATAAGGTGAGCTTCATCCTCTCTTAAGTTTTGCTTTTCTTTAAGGCAAAAGCAACCCCAGTTCAAAGGAGAACGTGAGAAAATTCGAGACAGGCAAAGGACACCTGTAACCAGGCCCTCTCAAAGACGACCTCGGCCACCGCCATAGGGGTCCATCCTGCCCAGCGCCCGCACAGACTAAGATCCTCAGGAGGCTTTTAGGAAGAATGGGGGCGCCTTTTTGTCTGTGGGGTGTCTCAGCACTTTGTGTAGAGCTGGGAGATACCTCCGGGGTTCTGGGTCACAGGTGCATGGAAGGAGGTGGAAGTGGCTGGAGGGGGGGTTGCAGATCACAAAGAACTATGTGGTGCTGGCAGGGCGTTCACAGGGGCCACGCTCCCATTCAATCCGAACATGCTAAGGTCGGAGTCATTCCTGCTTTAATGCCAGAGAAACTGAGCCTCGGAGAGGCTGTCTTGCTCCAGAAGCTGATGCTGTTACAAAACTCCAGGGCCCTCCGGGGTCTGCGCTCAGGCTTGGAGACTGCAGCCCCATCCCAGCACCCCAGCTCCCACTCCCACCTGTGCCCACAGCATCTGCACACACCCCAGAGTCAGCAGGACAGCCCCAGGGAGACGGATAAACCTGCATAAACCTGCCCTCCAGAGGCCTGAAGACAGCAAGAGTGCACACTGGGAAAGGTGCTCAGCAGACACTGCAGAGAAGCGACCACGGCCGCTCAGCAGGGCCTCACTGTGTGCAGTGGAAACTGTTCTCCATTCTTGCGGGGTCTCCCTCAGTGGCTCTGGAGAATGGGTCCACAGAGACTCCGGCTGCCCTCCCTTGGGGGACACAGAGCTCTGAGAACAGGCACCCCCACCCCACCCCCTCTGTTCCCAACCTCCCTTTCTTAGGACACCTCTTCCCAGACTCAGCCTTGAGGCCCAGGGAGAGGCCTCCCCTGGTTGCCAGGGCAACAGCTCCATTGTTCCCACTGCGGGAGTTTAGCAACCAGGCCCCCTCAGTTCCTGGACCCGCTCTCCCCACCATTCTTGAGGCAGTGGAGCCCGCAGGGCCCCATTCTATACTCCGAAGGGCCTCTTTGTCAGGTCAGGATGCAGAGGAGGGGGAGACAGGCTGAGCGGTCACCATGCCAACATCGAATTGCCCACATCCTCGGGGGAGAGGAGAGGAGGGGCCGGGGCAGCCAGACATTCCGAGTGCAGTGAGCAAGTTGCTCTCCCTCTCGGATCACCTGTCCAGGGGCTCCTGCTGTTGGCACAGCCCCAAGCCTCAGGGCGCACCATGGGAGAGGGTTTTGCTAGCTCTCTGTTTTTACACGCAGTTTGCTCCATTTTTGCTTGGTTAAGCAAACCTTGGGGCTTAGACTTTCTCTTACCCATCCAGAATTTTCAGCCAGCAGGCTGGGGCCTGGCTATGGGAGAGGAGCCGGGCTATGCCCCTCCACCCAGCCTGAGGGGGCCAGAGCCCCTCATCCACTCATTCATCCACTCCCTCTGTCTCGCTCATTCAACGACATCGCTGAGGCTGACTCAGGACCTTTCCACAAGTTACATATTACTAAAACCACTTTATAGGAGAAACTGTTACTCAAAAAGATAAATGGCCCAAGGTGCTCAAAATATAGTCAGAGGTAGGATTCACTCTCAGGTCCGCCTGGCTCCAACATCACAGTTTTCAAGTCAAGAAGAGATTATGTTCTCCCCACCACTGACAGTGTCTGTGCTTGTAAATACACTTATGGACTAAAAATAAAGCCATTACAAGGAGTTTAAGGGCAGGATGTCTTGAACATAGTAGTTCTTAATAAGTATGCGACGGATGGGCCAAATCAGGGTAACTCCTCAGGGTATGTAGGCCAGTAACCTAGAAGACAACCATTTACTCACTTATGTATTCATTTGCACATTCATTCAGTAAATAACGACTGAGGACTCCTGTTGCCAGGCACCATGCTGGGCGCTGGGGACACGATGAAGACAAGCCAGAGGCCCCCAGCTCCGCCTCACCTGCCGCCTCCAGATCAGCAATGTTTGGTTTCTCCCCTCCGGTGCCTCCACACAATCAGCTCGTCTGCCTCTTGAGAGGAGTGTCCCAGGGGTGAAATCTCCCCCTTCCTTCGTACAATGCTCAGCAGGGCCTCGGCCCCTGCAGGGACTCACTGGCCTTCTCTTGGGTCCTGCGGCCGATTGGCTTTGGACATTTTCCTTTCCAAGCATGTTAGAAGAGAAAAGCCCAAACGGGCTCGCACTATGCACACAAGAAGCAGGGACTGAATCTCCAACTTCTTCCTCCTCTCTGACACACACACGCACACACACGTACACACACAACCCCTGCTGCCCATGCCTGGCAGCCTATCGTTAGAGCTCCATTCTTTGCATTGAAGAATTATTCCAGTTAAAATTTTTTTTAAATTAAGAAGGTAATTTGCGTATCATGCATTCTGATTCCATTTCTATGAAATGCACAGAATAGGCAAATATATAGGGACAGAAACTAAAGTAGGGTTTTCAAGGGCCAGAGGTGATGGGGACTTCGGTGTGATAGCTAAAGTAATGGGGTGTTTTTGAAGTAATGAAAATGTTCTGTAGCTGAACATCATGATGGCTGCACAACTATGTGACTAAAAATCACTGAAGTGTACAATTTGAGTGGGCGAATTGTAGGGTGTGTGAATTATATCTTGATAAAGGACAGAGAGAGGGGTGTCACATGAAATACTGCTGTTTTTTTAAGACACTGTTTTGGTGGAATGAATGGCAAACGCCATGGCACGGTTTGATAGTCATAAAGAATATAAAAACTATGAGGTGGGTCGGCTGCTTCTAACCATTCAGGAGAGTTTAAAGAAGTAGAATAACAAGCTCAAAACTTTACATTTATGGCTCAGTATACAGTCGGAGAACCAAGGACTTCCTGTAACTGCCCTAAGAGAATATCTTAGGATTGCCCTAAAATAATAGCTGATTTCTTAGCGCTAGCAAGGTGATGTAGCCATGAATCAGGTATAGATTCTTAGCCGATAGCTTGCTGATCGACAAAATAGTTTAAACTCATAGCTTCACCAGATTTCTTAATTAGGGCCATAATGAGGAAAGAAGAGAGCCCCCCACATTAGAATGGTGATATTTAGAAGAACCCAGTTAAATCTGATGACCCTGAACTCCGTAACCGCACCAGGCTTCTCTCACCAGTGGAAAGAGCCCCTCCCGCCCTGCCAGAGGAGGCCGATCCTGTCTTACTTGAAGGCTCTCTTGCTGTTTCCCCCTTCCATAACCTCACATGTCCCCCAGATCCAATCTCGATACACCCAGCTTGCCAGTTACAAAGGTGGCCTAAAAATGCTTAGATGTCAAAATTTCCAAGTTTATATATTAATGAAAACCTGGGGAATATTCACAGGAACAGGCTTATGCCTGCCTGAAGACAGAGAAAAGAATGTAATTTTAAACCTGGCTGGATTTTTCAGTATGTCTGTGATTACCAGAGACTCTAAAGTTGGTGTGCCAGCTCAAGAATCTGATAAAAGTTCTCTTATTACTTCAGCTGGTAAACTGAAGACTGAACTCAGCAATAGTCAAATGAAACTGAGATGACAAAAAAGTTCTCGGGTGTAATGTAGGAGAAATCCAAAGACTTAGGGAGCTAGGGATATTGGAATGGATTTATCACATGTGACTGGCTTATCCCCTTGAGGGGAGCCAAAAGACTCTCCTATCATCCACATATAGAGAGAGGCATTGATGAGGAGAGAGCGTCAGCAGCCTTCATAAGGGCGATAGCTACAGTTTCTCTGTGTGCTGGGGATGACGATGGAAGATGCTGCCATTGCGACGTGTCCCCGGGTTTTAATGGGGATAAGGAGATACTAGCATTGGCTATGCAGTACCACTCAGGGGCCACAAGCAAAGAAGGCAGACGGGCGAGAGCAACACTCGGGACAGACTAACGCACAGGGATCTTTGGCGATGGCTAATCGATTAGGAACCCTAAGGACTAAAGTAGAGGGAGTATTGCATTAAGGCCCCACCTGGTCTGTGGAATTAAAAAAAAAAACACCCTAGATATCTAGAGATCTGACAAATAAAGTCTCAGGATATCTGAGGGTGATACGTTTTCACTAAATTTCCAGACCTAAGTCGGGTGAATAGAAAAGACGGTGTACTCTGTACCACAGACATTGCACATTTATGCTGTAAATCTTCCTCCCAATTTCCCCCCAAGGAAATTGTGGGCATTCAGTAGAGTGAGTGTTCACTGGGAAAAGAGAAAAATAAGACTTTTTCAGGGCTTATTACTGGTTCTGAAATAATGCTTATTTCTGGTCATGAGTTGAGTGGGAGTTAAAGGGAGTCGGGAAATACATGGAGTTTGGACCCAAACCATTTCACAGTGCTTCTGATAGAGTCATATCCACCTTGTCATTATATCTCTAGGTCCTGAAGGTATACTTAGAATATACTCGGCAACCTGCCTGACCTATGGATTAAGAACTGTCGTGAGAGGAGGGACCAAGTGAAAACTCCTGGTGAGTTTCTTTCTCACAAAACAGTAAATCAAAATCATCGTTACATGTCTAGGAGAATCACAGAGACCAGCGCTATCACGGAAGACTTGAAAGCTGCAAGTTTGGTGACGCAGTTGGAATCAGCTCGAGAAGCTCATGAGAATTGTTATCATTTATTCATTGAGAATTGTTATGAGATTGTCGACATTATCTCGCAACTTCCTCTTCAATGACGTCACTTTGGTAGCTTGAAATCAGCCATTGTGGGCCTATTTTAACCATGGAAATTGGCAAACACTACAAATTAGGATTTTTTTTTCCCCTTTGAAGCCTCAGTTTACTAGCAAATTACTGTTGATCCCTATTACGTCCTCATTGAACTTACCTGTTTGGCTTGGGCAGATGTACCTTGGACTTAGAGAATGATGGCAGATTATGTGAGAGCAATCCGACTATGATTTCAGTTGCCCTGCTGTTCTGGATTTGGTCTATGTACTGGACCATATAAACAGAGCCCCTGATGTCTACTGTGGGTGGAGAGATGAATGGATTCACGCATGCCGCTCACACTAGCTAAGATACAGAAACAACCTAAATGTCTGTGTATGGAGAGATGAATAAAGAAAATACGGTATGCACACACACAGTGGGGGACCCACCAAAAAACAGTTATTTTCTGGAGGGTGGGCGCCTTCTACAGGCTTCCCCCACTAGGTGAGTGTTCTAGGAACCCATCTGCATCAGTGTATCAGCTGGCGTTGTTGGGAGAGGCTGCATTTGGCTTCAGTGAATTTTCTTTGAAGACTCTTCAACATGTTTGCCTATTTCATGATGGGTGATTTACAGCGCAACCTGCCCACGCTGCGCTGAGCATTCAGCGGTTTTTGACCAAAAACTCCATGACCCCTGTACCCCACCCTTCCTATTCCCCCCTCCATCTCACCCTGAGCGACTTTCTTTGTTTCCCTAATGAAAAAAGTCCTCAAAGGGAAGCATTTCACCAATGTGGAAGAGGTGAAACAAAAAAAGGCAGAAGCATGAGAAAACATCAAAATCGATGAGTTCAAAAACTGTTTTGAGCAGTGGAAAAAACATCTCAATAGGTGTATTGCGTCAAATGGAGGGTACTTTGAAGGTGACTGAAGTTTAAACATGTAAGAATAAATACACAACTTTTTATAAATAAAGTCTGGGGTTTTTTTGGATCCCCGCCCCCCACCAGTGATTATAAAAAAAGAAAGAAATCCTGACATTAATGACAACATGGAAGACCCTGAGGGCATTATGCTAAGTGAAATAAGCCAGACACAGAAAGACAACTACCACATGATGTCACTTATATATGGAATCTAAAACAGTCAAACTCACAGAATGAGTTTGTCCAGCTGGCGGTGGCGGGGAGAGGAGGCTTAAATGAGGATATGGTGGTCAAAGGATACAAAGTTTCAGTCATGCAAAATGGTTAAGTTCAGCTTATATTAACCTCAGGTTACAATTTGGACTTTGTGTCATTTATTCGATTATCGATTATCGTATTGGTCAGGGTCCCAGCAGGAAGTGGGCCACACTCTCAGATGGGGTAACTGAACGTTTAATAAAGGGGCTAGTTAATAGTTTGGGCAGGGTTCAGGGAAGCCAGCAAGGACTGGAGCTAATCCAGTGGGGACCTGGTACCATTACAATCCCCGCTGGGGCAAAGGGCGGTGTAGGCGGCAGAATCTGGAGAGAAGTGCTGTACCCAATCACCACCTGACAAGAGCTGTGGTCTTCAGAAGAGGGATGCAGCTGGTGCGTGGTGACTTAGCTGGGAGGAAGCCACAGAACAAAGGTCCCAACTTTACTCTTCTTCCACCTCCCAATCTCCTGCTAGTTGACTCTTGTTGGCTGCACCTCATAGACACCAAGGGGGCCTGAGAGCCCACTGATACGTAAAGACAGGTCTCAGGCACAATCACAAATGGATGGAGAGAGGACCTAGAGAAAATAAAGATATCCAGCCCAAATCTGAGCACACATAAACTTAACTGGGAACCTCTTTGCTTTTTCTGTTTTTTACTTTTGCCAGGCCTGTTTTCCACAACATCCATTGCGGATGGGCATTTTCCCCTCGCTCTTTCTCTCAAATTTCAGTTTTAAGTTATGTTGATCAGGTGGGGGGTTTTCCTGCCAAACGCCGTTGTCATGATCCCCTTCAGATGTACTCTGTCCTTGGTAGAAGTCCATTTCTATACTGTTAAGTCTTAGTTCAGAAGACCCAGTTCTGACCTTAACGCTAGGGGGCCATTACCCAGGGCTTGCTTTCTCTGTCAAACTTACCACATGCAAGAATAAGAGAGATGCAAATGCCGCCTGATCTCCCATCTTACCTTCTGGAATTCGGACAGCTTCTCAGGGCTTCCAAGTTACAAGGTTTCATTGGAAAGTAGGTATTTTCTCCCGTCATCTCCCTGGGGCCCAAAGTATGCAAGCCAACTGGAGACTTCCACCTCAGGGGCGTGGGCCCACACAGTTCTACCCCTAGATAGCCTCATGTGTCCCCTTCCAACTCTGGAGTTTTGGGGGTCAAGGGCTCTGTCTCCTCATCTCTCTCTCAACTTCCGGCTCCACATTGCCACACCCAGGCCACCTGATCTTTCTCTCACCTGACCTTTGTGCTGGGCGCATTTCACCTCAGACCACGGACTTGGTGGTGAAGCCTGCTTGCTACAGAAAATTCTGCCCCATATGGCCATAGGCTGAATATGCCCTCCCTACCTGAGTTTTGGCATCTCCTTTTATAAATATCGTATAAATGTCTAAGCTCTCAGTTGTCCCTGGGGAACCACACCACCTCTCCCTTCATTTCTGGATGCTGGTCTCCTCCATGCTCCTCAGTGGCAGCTGCATTCCTCTCCCTTTGCTTTCACAGAGATGGTGTCCTTCTCCTCCATGCGCACCCCCATCGGGTCAGCGGAGGAGAAGGATGCAGGACCTGGGATCTCCTTGCCTCCCAGCCCAACAGAGGCTCAGGAGGATGGTGTGTCTGGGTTGGTGGGGTGGCAGGCCCTGTCAACAGCTGTCCTCCTAGCAGACTAGTGGGTGGGTGGGTCTCCAAAGCAGTAAGCCCCTTTGCCCAGGTTGAGGTTTTAGGGTTGAGGGGTGTGTAGGGATGGGAGGGGACCAGGTAAGGGTGGCTGCCCTGCTCTTCTGAACCGGTGACACACGATGGCCCTTCCCATCACTCCACCGTCCTGCCAGCTGGGGTTCCCACTCTTTCAGTTGGGATGACCTTTTTCTCCCCTCTAAATCACTTAAACGTTAAAAAGAAAAAGGCAAACCCCAAACTCCAAACACAAGAAAAGGCAAAGACAGGAGGAAAAATAACGAGGGATAAAAGCTCTTAGTCCCAGCTACAGACAGAAACCCGCTCTGACGTCCTTGGGAGGCCCGGAGGGGTTAACCCTCTGCTGCCCGTGCGCGCCAGGCCGCCTCCCTCCCCGCGTCGGCTCCGCCCCGCTCCCTTGCAGCGGAGAGCGGTGCCTGTCGCCTTCCGTCGGGCTCCAGGTAGATGGCTTCGGTTCTCGGTTTTTGCCAAACCTGCAGGAGCTCATCTCCAGCTCCCCCCACCCCACCTCCACCACCGAACCTTTTGTCTCAACGCCTCCTTAGTCAAAGAAATCTCCTTGGTGAAACAGAACCATAAGCCAGGTTCTTTGGGGACAGGACATGGATGCCTTGTGTGTGCTTCTCACCATCACTTGCCTTCTTTCTTACAGACTCTCCGTAAGCAGAGACAGTCACGGCGCCTGGCGCATCCCATCTCTGTGCCTTTAATGACAGCTTCTGCGGTCCTGTAGACAGGAAGCAGTGGACAAAGGACCCCAGATGATTGAAGCCACACCCCTTACCTCCTCTGAGAGCCTAAAGCAGGCTCCTCCAGGGAGCAGAGAGCAGGGATTCCTTTTACAGCCCCCATTTTCTAAAGCAAGTGCTAAGTCTACGGTGTGGTTTATCAAGAGCAAGATTTTCACCACTCCATTAAAATTACATTTTTCTGCATTTTTTAAACACAGGGGAGTTTGGATTGAGGTGCCCGAACCCCAGGACAGCGCTGTGAGAAAACAGGACCTGCAGTGAGGTAGCAGGCTAGAGCTCTCTAGTAAAAGCTGGTTTGAAGGTGTTCAAATCCCCTCACCCCCATGCCAGAGGCACCCCGGTGGGTCTCATGGGGTCTCATGCCCCAGGCCGGAAGAGCCAGTTGCTCCTGGAACTGCAGAGAACTTCAGGGTGAGCTCAGATGGAGCCCCACACAGGGTGGGGAGAAGGACATCCTGCCCCCACCATGAACAGAAACACTTCGGAAAGCAGCATTTCTCAGGCCTGACTGAGGCTGAAGTTGTTATCATTTAAGACATTGTCTGGACAAACAAGTCCCTCTGGACGGGAAGTGTCTAACAGATGGAGAGGGAGATTTGGAGAAGGAGAGAAATATGTGTTAGGCACCAGGACTTTATTTGAGAGGCTCTGCCAGAGCGTAAAGCATACGCACACAGACACACATACACATACACACACACACAGAGACACACACAAATTCACTTATTCTTTCAAAATATATTTACTGCCCCGTAGTCATGTGTCCTTGGAGATACATCAGTGATAAGGACAGACTGCAACCCTTGTCCTCAGGGATGTTAGCCTAGTACGAAAGACTACACGACGAGGATCTAGCTTCCAGTCCTGATTTTCAGCCCTGACCTCCTGCTCAGTTTCCGCATCCGTAAAATGATGCTTTTTACTGCCTTATAGCACACTGAGAAGAAGAAAGGGCTGGAAGTTTAATTTGAAATAAAAATATATATATCTTTCCCTATTATTTAATTTGTTTTTCTTCATTCTTTATTTTATTACTGAAATATGTTGTCCTATCCCTCCACCTACAGATTCCCCCATTCCTTCCCCTCATCCCCCAGGCAGTCCTGCACAAGGGCTCCAGAACTCACGTCCCACCGGGCGTTTTGAAGTGTGTCCATTGGGTAGATGGTGGAAACCACTGGAGGAGCTTATCTGAGGGCCTCGGCCGTGTGCTCACAGGCCATCGCCTGGACGGGGGCGGCGAACCCTCCTGGGCATGGGCATTGAGCGAGTACTCATGCACCCCCAGAAGACCCCGGGGATGGAGAATCCACAGTGCTTCTTACATACTGCCTGTACGATGTGGAGCTTTGGCAAGAGGCTGCAGTCAGCCAGAGTGAACTACTGCCTTCCAGAACCTTCCTCTGAGAGATGCCCTCCTTCCTCCTCAGCACTGGTCTCATCCACTTCTTCTGGGAGGGGGGATGTCAGTAAATGTATAAAACACTCAGGGCTTTCAGGAGCCCCTTCTCCTGATTATCGTGGAGTGCTGGGTCTGAATTCTTGATGTAGGCAGGGAATTTAGCAACTACATCCAGGCCGGATGTTTGAATCAGGGCTCAGAGCTGCCAGCTTGGGGTACCTGGGCAGGGGGCATCTCACTGCCTCCAAAAATTCCTCAGTCTTGTTGGTGCCTGTGTGCAGTTCGGTGCCATAGAGCAGAAATGGAAGCTGCCCTCCCGGACACAGCTTTGGTACAGTCTTGGTTCATCTCTGGGTGTCAATGATGGTGACGTTGAAGTGATTCCCTTGAGCCTGAGCACCATGTGTCTGGGATAAGGGGCAGCTCCTAATCTTGGTCCCTTACTGCCACCCTTCATGAACCATTCAACCTGCAATTGTTCTTCAGCCACGGTTGCAATGGGGCCTGCAGTCTAATTTGAATTAAAATACAGCAGGACCATACATATCCCAAAGAACTGAAAGCAGATACTTGTGCACCGATGTTCACAGCAGCCTTATTCACAATAGCCAAAAGGTCGAAGGAAGCAAACGAAGTGTCCCTCAACCGATGAATGGGGGAAAGAATGTATATATGTACAATGGAGTATTATACAGCCATGAAAAGGAATAAAATTCTGATACATGCTGCAACATGGATGAACCTTGAAGACATTATGCTAAATGAAATGTCAGACATAAAAGGGCAATTTTATATGACTCCTCTTCTATAAAGTTCCTAAAATTAGGCAAATTCATAGAAACAGAAAGTAGAATGGAGGTTACCAGGAACTGAGGAGAAGGGGAAATGAGGAGTTATTGTTTGATGGGCACAGAGTTTGTTTGGAATGAAAAAATTCTGGAAATGGATCGTGGTGATGGGCATACAGCAAAATGGTAAAATTTATGTTACTAAATTTTAACCACAAAAAAACAAATATATATGTGATATTGTGATGTATAATAAGACATATATATTTAGTCTATGGAATTTTCTAAGTTTTTAGGAAGAATAAAGGTAAAAGGAGCATCTGTTGTTATTCTAAACAAGCCCCTAGCAACCATACCTGAGTTTGTTAATGAAGTGACTTTTGAGAAGCCCCTCAGGATGGATGGTGGTTGCCAGGGGAAACCAACCTTGCAATTAAAGGGCTGGAAATTTCAGCCCCTGACCTGACCTCTTAGGAAAGAAGAGGGGCTGCAGGTTGAGTTAATCATCAATGGCCCGTGGTTTAATCATTTGTGGCTAAGTAATAAAGCCTCTATTTAAAAAAAAAAAGTGGTTCTGGGAGCTTTGAAATTTCTGAACACGGGGAGGTTCTGGGAGGGTTGGGCGCCTGGATTGGGAAGTCCCACATCCCCTCCCGCATACCTTGCCCAATGGGTCTCTTCCATCTGGCTATTCAGAGTTATATCCCTTTATAATAAATCAATTATCTGGTAAGTAAACTGTTCTTTTGAGTTCTGTGAGCCATTCTAGTAAATGATCAAACCCAAGGAGGGTTTGATTTATAGCCAGAAGGTGAGAAGCACAGGTGACAACTTGGACTTGTGATTGACATCTAAAGAGTGTGGGGCAGGAGGTAGGGGGACAGCCTTGTGGGACTGAACCCTTAACTTGTGGGGTCTGTGCTAAGTACAGGCAGTTATCGTCAGAATTGAGTTGAACTGAGGGACACCCAGCTGGTGTCTGGACAGCTGGAAAATCCCCACATATTTAGCGTAAGAAGTATTCAGTAAATAGTGAATAAAGGAAACCAGCGTTTTCCTTTCAATATTTAAACTTCTAGGGGAAGTAAGTGAGGAGAAAAGCACTTGATATGTGATTTTCTCAGCAGTACTTTCCATGCATGTCCACGTGAACATGGGACAATTGTGATTAACGCCATATAGAGCATTCTAATCCTATTGCCGATCTCACTTTTTGTGACATTGTGATAAGCTAGATTATTTGTTCAGTATATTTCTCGGCCCCACTGATATTGACCTTGGCCTTATGACTTGTTTTAACCAAAAGAACGTGGTTAATAGCCAGCTGGTTCTGAGCAGAGGACAAACTACTACACAAGGGTTAACTAGTAGTTCAGGAATCACCTATTTGTTCTTGCTTAGTAGCATTGGGGGGACCAGGGAGGGTTGCCAACTAGGCATCTTGGCCAAGCAATGTCCCTTTTTAAACACCAAAAATGGGATCGAAAGTCATAGAAGAAGAGGGTGGAAATGGGGCCTCTATTGACCAGGCTCGGCAGGAGGGAGAGCTGAGTGGCTGAGACCCAGGTGGCCATCAGAACCACCTAGAGACACCCCCTGAAATAGCTCCCTGAATACAGGCTGAAATTTTAGAAGACTTAACACTTACAGCAGTCACTGTGGTAGCCTTCAGCCCCCATGCATGGCCACCACTATCCAGTCTCTAGCAGGGGAATCCAATGTTTTGACCTCTCTGGGCCACACTGGCAGAACAGTTGTCTCGGGCCACACATTAAATACACAAACACTAATGAAAACCAAAAAAATCTCATGTTTTAAGTAAATTTACGATTTTGTGTCGGGCCGCATTCATAGCCATCCTGGGCCGCAAGCAGCCTACGGGCTACAGGTTGGACATCCCTGCCTAAGGCGTCAACAATTGTATGGCAGTCTGCTGGGTTTTTGGGTCTGTTTTCCGTATTTATAGAGGACAAGAATTTTTAGGTAACTTGGGTTCATTTTCTTTGGGAAGACATATAGCAATAAATCAGTCCTTCCCCCAGTGCCAATCCTTGAAACAGAGATGGGGGCTAGCCCCTTCAAAGAGATTCCCACCTGGGAGGGCAGGGTGGACAAAGAATGCTACCCAACACTATGCAGCCACAGAAGAAAAGGCGTTGAATGGGAGGTGACTGGCTTGTCTGAATGCCCCAAGCATTTTATGCCTCCACACCTGTGACCCATAAGGCTGCAGGAATATCCTCCCTGCCTTGTCTGCCCACCTGGCCCCAATTTGAATCCACTTGTGCATCAGCCCCAGCCTTCCCAACTCTAGTGGGCTGTGGGAAGTTGTATTATTTGTCTAGATATTTACTGTCCTTCCCCACCGGCCTGACCCTGTGGAAAGATTATACTTCCTGCTCCATTTATGGGCAACTTAATCACATGACTTGCTTTGGCCAATGAAGGGTGAGTAGGAGTGACGTAGGACACTCTGGAGCAGGAGCCATTAGATGACTCTGTTGTCCCTATTTTCCCTCTGCCACTGAGACCAGCCAGTCCCACAGAGGGACGGCACCTTTACCTCTGCTTCCAGGACGAAGAGAGTGTGAAGTGGGTTTCCAGACCTCTGGTGGACAGGTTGTTTTAGCTCCTTGCAGTGTTGGGAATCACTGGTTACTACAGCATAATGGTGCCCAAGCTGACTGACAGAGTCCCCAGGGCAGATTCTAGCAGCTTCTTCTCTCATTGCAATTCTCTCGCCATGATGTAATCATTAGCTGTCTTCTCAGTGGACCCCAAACTCCCCACTGTCAGAGCCTGTGGCATTTGAACTGTTTGCCCAGGGCCTCACACAAGGTATGGAACATAATGAGCCCTCAAAAACCATGAATGAATAAATACATGGCCGAAGGATCCTAATGCCCCGCACTGTCCCTTCCTCCTCAAGGAGTGAAGCCCTCTCCTGAGGCCCTTTGCACACCTGTACATAGATCTGTCTTCAAAGTGGTATCACTTGACAAAATTAGCTAATCAAAGAACAAGCTACTGCTAAACTGTATGAAGTGGCTATCCTAAGTAACAGGAATTTTGAGTGTGGCCTGGAAGGGAGAGGGCTTTCCGAAGGATGTCCTCAAGTTTCCAGTGCTAAGGGCAACCAGATTCATTATATCCAGTAGGCCGTAGCACAGAGAGACCAGGGGAAACGCCCATTTGCTCTAACTTCTCTCTAGGGGATGAGACAGCTTGTCTGCAAGGTACAGCTAAAGAGCCTGTGCTGGTCAAGCTCTCCGACGGTGGCTATCGTTGGAACCTCGAATGCTCAACGCCCAGGAGTCCAGCCCTGTTGCCTCTCGCCTGGTGAGCGGGCTCCGAATCTGTCTATCCGGGCTGCATCCAGAATGAACCTAAAGCAGCGGAGAGCAAAACAGCTCTCACACTGTCCTTCGGAGTGAGCCCACCCCTTCTAGTGCAGGGTGTTACCAACAAGAGGGCACCTAGTGTGATTTCTGAGTATCTCTTGCTTTTCACAATATTTATTTTCTCACCCTTCCTCCCTCTGTGTGTGCAACACACGCCGCCTTATCTTGGACCCTGCGTCAGAAGCACTGCGTCCTCCATGAGAGAGCTCTGGCCAGGCCTTGCTGCCCAGTTACCAGGGGCAGCAATTGCGTCTTCTGGGTGCTGAGCGGAACCAAACCACAATATTTACCCCCGGGGGCGGACACACGTGCTGGGTGATCAGCCCCAGAAAGATGGAGAAGAGCTGGTGTTTTGACTCCTTCTTTTGCAGAGTTCCTGTTTGTTTTTCCACTGCCCTGTTTTAAGAGGGTGTACATGAAGGGACCCTGTGGACAGTCTGTCGCCTCACCATTCCCCTGTGCTCCCAGCACCCATGTAGACTCTAGAGGTGGACTGTGGGCACCCAAAGGAAGTTATGGGCGCTTTCAATGCTGTGGGGTGAGGGGGTGGCAACCGGGTGAAGGATGGAGACACAGGACAGTGTCCTGTACTGTGGACAGGGACACAGGGCTGGACCTGGGAATGAATGACCTTGTGTGGGAGGCCTCGGTCACTGCGGGTGGAAGTAGGTATGTGGGGTGGCTTGGCATGTCCGAGTGTGGGCATGCACACGGGGGCAATGCTAGCAGCTAACCCCCTGCCCTCTCCCCAACCCCCAAAAGCACGCTGCGGAATTCTGCCAGCACGAAGCAGAGTCACGAGCAGAGCCCGAGCAGCGGAGCGGGCAGGACATCATCAGCACCCGGAGAGCACGCGCGCGTGGGTGGACGGGGGGAGGTGCTTGCATCTGACTGCTCCCCGCGCCTCCACCAGCCTGCAGCTCTATCCCGACCCCTGCTTCTCCTCGCCCCAAATCTGTAAAAACAAAGCCAAAGTGTCCCGGAGAACCTTTGGAGGCACTGGGGAGGGGGCCTTCTGGGGCGGGGGGCTTCGCGAGGCCCAGGGGCCCGCTCCTCAAGCCCGCCACGCCACCTCCCCCCTTCCTCCTCTTCGCCAGCACCGGCTCCCCGGGCTGCGCGGCCCGCCCCCGCGCGGGAGCTCTCAGGGCGGAGGCGGCGCGCGCAGCGGTGCGGGGGCGGAGGTGCCGGGCGGGGCGGCGCGGGAAGGAGGGAGCCGAGAGGAGGCACACGGGCCGGGGCGGGCGCCGCGCTCCTACGCAGGCAGCGCGAGAGGGGATCCTGGGCGCAGGCCCCGCCCCCTCACGTGCTCGCAGCGCAGGGCCGCGTGCCCTCCGCGTGAGCGGCGGGCCCCGCCGGACCGCCGCCGCCGCCTCCGCGGCCGCGCGGCTTCCACCCGTGGGTGGGAGACCGCGGCGGCGGGGGCGGGCTGGCCTGGCCAGGCTGCGGGAACGGCAGCTTCTGCAGCCGCAACCTCCTCACCCCATCGCCCCCGCGTCTCCCAGGCTTTGGGAACCCCTGCACCCCCTGCCTCTCGGTCAGGGGTCTGGGTTGCTGAGCTCTATGCTGGCCCGAATTCGGGGCAGGAGCGTGGGACTCCGGCCACTGAGTCCTCCTTCCTGAACCCCGTCCACCCCTGCGTGCCAGGGGTTGAAGCAGGAGGCAGATAAGGGACTCTTCCCTCAATGAAGAAATGGTATTGGAAGTTTAACCAAACTTGGCTTGGGAGGGAGAAGAGATTTTGAAGTGAGGGACGGGTAGGGTCCACGCAACACTGTTCAGCCTCCATTAGTGCGCCCAGCGTCCTCGCTTGGTGGGTCATCTCCTCTGCGGTACTGAGTGACCACCATGTTCTGAGTTCGTTTGGGTCAGGGGCCCTGTTGTATTGAGCCTGGGCCCAGCTCCGTGCTCACAAGAGCAACGGGCATCTTCATCTTTCCCGGGGCAATGACCTCACTGACTGCCCATAGCACCCCCCATCCCCCCGCTTCCTGGAAATGGTAGATGGAGCATCTGGAAAGAACCAGTGAGCAAGGGAGGCCGAAGACAGGCCAAGCACCAAATTGAGTGTCCACAGCAACCGAGAAGGAAACCCATCATCAGTGCCTTCGCATTGTGTCCTTAGGTGACCCATGTGCCTGCAAGGTGTCCGGTGCTGAGAGTCCACACAGCCCTGTTGCTATCTTGAAACTCGTGTCTCACTGGTTGCTGTTTCCGATGGCTGGTGAAATGAAGCAGGCACCGCTGAAGGGAAGCACTCTAGAGTGGAAGCCCCTAAAGTGAGTAAAACTCCTACATGAAAAGTGATAAAAACCGTGCGACATAGAGCCTGGGAGTAAGGGGCCAGGGAAGCCACGTCCATGCTGGAGGAGAGGCAGGGGTGTGAGGTGGCCAGGGGGAGGACGCTGACTCTGACTCAGGCCCACCTCCCTGTCTCCCTTGCTGTGTTCTCGGGCTTGCTGTGTTCTCTTGAACATCGATTTTCTTCCTTAGAGCAAAGGTAATTAATTCCCCAGGACAGTTCTGTGAAAGGCAAAGCATAAGTGTGTCCAGATCTCAGTGTGTTCATTTCTGGGATGGCCAAGGAATGGTAAGAGGGATGGAGGCAGGGAGATGGGTCCCCTTTGGCTACGTGTCTCCATGTCAGTTTATCTGGACAACTGCCTTTCTACCCTTGACTCTTCAGGAGGCCACTTGGCTCGTAACACTCACTTTATTAGTTATGTGTGAGGATGGTCAGTATAAGTGAATGGCTATTGAGTGCCAGATACTGGAGAGAACAAAGGAAGTGCCAGGTTAAGGTCCTTGACGGGATAGAATTTATATCTCATGGGGGACATTGTATATTCTTGAAATACATACTTAAGGAAATGTGAGTGGGTATATGAGATTAAGAGCCAACGTGAGTAGCGTAGACAAGTGCTTTGATAGAAGGGAGAGAGCAGTAGAATCCAAGGAGCCAGAGGAAAATGGGGAGGATTTGAATAAATGGGCAGGAGCTGGGGAAGGCATGTAGGTGCTGAGAACTATGGGAACAAAGGCAGAAGGGAAGGGATGGTTGAGGCCAGCCCCCTGATCATGGAGAAGGCTGGTTTGGCTGGAACAAAAGATTCAGGATCAGGGACGGTCCAAGATCTCCATGATGAATGAATCCACTGAGGCCAGAAGCAGAAGCTGCTGGATTCCCTTGCAGCCCCATGTTGCGCAGTACTCTCAGTGGCTGAGCTCTGATCTTAGAAAATCCTCCTTAGAAACATGCAGTGGCTCTGCACTGGTATAGTGGCCCAAACGCTGTCACGGCATGCCAGGCCCTTTATGACTGATCCCAAACCTACCTGTTCAGCCTTATCTCCTGACTACCCTTTCAAGCCTTCCGGAATCCACAGAATTACCCCTGAGCCCCAACATACCTTCTGCTTTCACTCACATGCTCTTTTGTGCCTTCACTCACATGCTCTTCCCTTTCTTGAAAGTGTCCTCTCCACCCTCACCCTTTCTGCCTACTCGTCCCTGAAAACACACACAGTTCAAGTGCCAACTCATCCTTCAGCCAGATGTAATTTTCATCTGAGTTTCCACAACATCCCATACTCTATCTTGGCACCTCATGTTCTGCGTTATATTCTGGATATGTAGTGGCATCAACTGTCAATGTTGGTACTGCTAATTCAACCGCTTCTCGCCACCTCCATCGCTGACAACGTGGTCCAAGCCACTAACATCTCTTGCCTGGACTGCAGTGATGGCCTCCTGACCAGTCCCATTGTTTCTCTCTTGCTCTCTTCAGTTCTCCATACAGCAGCAAGAGGGGTCCTTTGGAAACATAAATTAGATCAAACCACCCTGCGGACGTTTCCCATCATATTCAGATGTAATCCAAGATGACCATGACGTTCGGGAACCTATGTCATCTGGCCCCATTGGCCTCTCACATGCTCACTAAGGTCTCACCACTCTAGTGTTCTTCCTCTTTCTGGAATATTCCATTTCTGCCTCAGAGCCTTTGTTGTTGGTGGTCCCTTAGAATTTACACAGTTGACACCTTTACTTGGTGCCTGTGATCAAATACCTTCTCCCTGGAGGCATGTCCCCTGATTACCTTATCCAGAATAGGCTTTCCTACCAGTCATTCTCCATGTCCGTCCTTATCTGAGTCATATTATGTTTATTTCTTGGTTCATTTATTTTTAAGATTTTATGTATTTTTAGAGAGAGGGGATGGGAGGGATAAAGAGAGGGAGAGAAGCATGGATGTGAGAGGGAAACGTCAGTCAGTTGCTTCTTGTAAATGTCCCGACTGGGCCAAAGCTGCAACCCGGACATGTGTCCTGATGGGGAATCAAACCGGTGACCTTTTGTTTTGCAGTACGACCCCCAGCCAACTGAACTACACCAGTCAGGGCAATTTAGTTATTTATTTATTGTCTGTCACTGTCATGAGACAGTAAGCTTTGCGAGGTCAGGAAATTCTGTCTTGTACATTGATGTAGAACCATGCATTCTCACACATAATAGTTCAATTTGTGAAATGAATAAATGAGTGAAAGCATCTTAACTCTTGTCACTCAACCATAAGCCCCTTGAGGTCAGTCACCATACATTTGGGTCCCCAATTCCTAGTTACTTAAATATAAGTCCGCACAAGTGCTCATTGAGTGAATTTCAGATTCTGTAGAAAATATGTCCAACTGAGTTTTTCCCCATTAATGTGACTGCGCCTGTTTAGAAGACATGAGGAAAAGATCTTTACCTGTTCTTCAAGGATGTCCTCACTACATTCAGCCCCAGAAGGTTCACCAGATCACTGTTTCTCCACTAATTGTTGTGACACAAAATTTTTTAATAAAATGGAACAAATGAAATAACAAAGTGCATTGCAAGTTGTAAGGTTAAGTATTACTGTCTTTCGGCTATGTGTGTGTGTATCTTAAGGTCATGATATAAAATGAAATTTTTATTTTTGGCCATGGTTCAAAAACTTTGAAAGTTTTAGGTGTTTTATAGATGGCCATAGACTGCATACTGACAGTATTAAGAGTTAAATAGCTAAGGTTTGTTGTGGGTTGACTCTGTCCTGGGCACTGTGTTATACTTGTTTACATACATTATGTTATACAGTCTTCATAACAGTTTTCGGAGTAAGGTGCTATTATTATCATTCCCATTTTAAAGAGGAGCAAACTGAGGCTTAGAGAAATTGAGTAGCTTGCCCATGATCACAAAGCTGGTAAACAGCTGAGCGGCCGGTCCACTTTCAGAGCTCTGCTTAACCACTACTCAGCAGTATCTACGCAGCACCTCTTCTTTGGTTTCATGTACTTGACTGAAAAAAAGCTCACCTTGTTTCCTGTATGTAAAATTAACCCTACTTACCCAGCATTTTGATGGAAGACTTTTTGAGGTAGCCAGTGGGAGTCAACGAAACATGTGCATTCAGGGACTTGTGTCCTGGTGAAGAGTTTCACACACCTAGAGAGTCTGAGATTTGCTGGTCTAGTGCATTCGTACTCAACACGCAGAACTTAGACAAGGTTGTAACTATAGCTGTTACGAAAGGGCCACCACATGACAGCGTCTGTGGCTGTCAGTAGAGGGACACAGCCACAGACAACCCACAGCTTGTCAGAGAGCGAGATGAGGGACTAAGTACCCTACTGCACCCTTCCCCTGTCCTCAGTTTCCCTGCTAGGGTCCTCCATAGGCTGAACTGGGGATCAAGAGTGTGTTAATGAAGTCCATAGGGGTCAGCCTCTCCGGGCACAGGACAGAGTGGTGAGAGTGTGAAGTGGACCTGGGGCAGGCAAATGGCGAATCCCCAGCTCCCTACACTTCATGTGCAGACGGACAAGAATCCCCAGGGCCTTGGAATGCCAAGTCTTGGCTCCTCCAGTACTTGACAGCTCTCCACAAGTCTCACCTCTCCCGGAAGGACAAGATCTGAGCAGGCCAAGTGGGACATTATGCAGTCTTGGGCCACATTGCAAGCCCCTCCCTTGGCCTTCTCCTTTCACTGGCTGCCAAGTGAGGAAAACCAGGCCAGGAAAAGAACTGGCCCCCCCTCATACACCTAGGCATTTGCAGCTCTGCCAGCTCTTGGGCATCTTTTCCATGATCTAATCATGGACCAGGGCAGTGGGCCTTTATGCAGGCTGGGGATGTGACCACATGAATGGCAGAAATTTATTCCTGCCAGGATTCTGCACATTTCAGAGCTGGAAGCCCCTGGGGAAAGGAAGCAAGGAAGCAGGGCAAACAGTGAGGGTGTGTGAGTGCAAGAGGGGAGGGATAGATAGCAGCCTCCTAAAGGCGTACTCCTGCTGTGCACACTTGCCCAGCCTTTGCAGGCGAACCCGTGCCTGCAATTGTGGCTGAGATATGAATGAATGTGGTTGGATGCAGGTGCGTGAATGACTGTTTAGGTTTCTGTGAATGGATGCATTTGTGATGAAGGGTGTATGGAAGCCCCTGCAAGTCCGGGTACTGGTTTGCAGGTGCCTGGCTGTCTGGAAGCATCATCCACTGATCGCTGTCTTTACCAAAGTCTGTAAGTGCTGGGTTGGGGGTGGGGCACTCGGTTTTCTCATCACACCTCCCTTTGCTGCTGCTGTGGCAGCAGGAACTATTGGCCATTGCCTTGTCCTCCCTGAACCCTCAGAGAAGAAGGGGTAGCAGACAAGGGAAACCACGTGGTCAGTCTGTCATCAGTTGACGTTTCCTCCAAACACCAGAAACTGTCCTTAGATAAACTCTTGCCCCAGAGACTCCTGATTCACCCTCAGTGCTCCTCCTTCGGGCTGAGCAAGGGGCAGATGGGTAGGAGCTGGGGTATGATTTTCTCTGCCCTCCATTCCCCTGAACTACGAGCCTGGCCTGGTAGAATCATGCATATTCTGTCCTTGTCTCAAATTGTTGAGGTCGACGAGATCTTACCCGGGTCTCCCTCTCAACTCCATTTCAGGGAATGAAACAAAAGGTTCATTCTTTTCGGAAACAGGGGTAAGCACAAATTGTTGAGATTCTGAACCTGACCTTGTAGGTGCATCAAAACAAAACAAAACAAAATTCAGGCCCTCTTAATTTTGAGTTGTGATTTAAATATATCTTGGGCTCTCCTTGCCTCCACCCAAGGTCCCTCGCATCCCTTGTCATCCTAGTGGCCTCCACGAGGGCCCCTGTTCACAATGGCCCTAATTAGTCCCCTCATTAATAGTCTCAGCAGAGGCCCAAGACTGAATGGGTCAGAGAAACCAAATTCTTTTGTCTCCCAGAGGCACAAGTTCAGCACATTGAGAAGAGCGGGTAAGGGATTGAGAGTGGGAAGCAGGAATGTAAGAAATAAAAACTATACAAAATTATTATAAACTGCCTCCTCTGAAGAGAAAGATCCCCCATTTCCCAAACACTTTGAGAGTGGAGGATGACACCCACCTGGCTTCCGTGGGGGATGCACTTTCTATGTCCACATACATAATTCACAGGTATATGTATAAGCGTATGGTTGTAAAATGGACCAATTAAAACCGTCTAGTTAGGTGAAGGGGGTGGCTGCTCTATAAAAAGCAGATTTTTAAATAAATGCAGATGTTAACAATGCAATCTAATGATCAGATGGCATATTTAAATCCCCCAGATTAAACCTAATCCCATTTTGGTGGGCTGCTATGCCTTTTCTGCCAAGCAGCCATGAGAGGAAGAAAGATCCAGAGCCTTTGCTTATGAATGTACTGTCTCTGCTAAGTGTGAATGTGCTGGTGCTTTGTGTTTGTATGAATGGGGGTTGCTTGTGCTGGTCAGAGGCCACGTGAGACACGTGGGGTGGGAATTATAGCCTAAAAAGATGAATTGGAAAAACATGAAACAGAAAAGTGTGAATGGCATAAATCTGTCTTACGGCACCTCCTCTCCTTCCTTACCCACCAACATAAGGCGCACCTGTTTTATTAAAATTAATTCCTGGCTTTGCAAATATCAATAGATCGATATCTGTACTTGTGTTCCACCCTTCACCAGACCACACTGCTAAAAACAGAGAGCTGCAACACAAAAGATACCGCAGTCAGCTCAAGCAGGGGTTATTTTTAGATCAGAAAAAAGAGGGGAAAGAAAAAAAAAAAGCAGCTCTGGGTTTTGCAATCTAATTTGGTCCCTTTTCTTAAGGAGAGAAAAAAAATCCCATCAATGGCATTTTCCATACAATCTGATTTCTATTTGGCTCCTAGAAAAAGAAGAGATCTAGGGCTGAAAATTCTGGAGTTTTATGGCTGATTCCAGCTAGTAGCCTTTCTTCACCAGGCTCCAACTGAATTAATTTGATACTATTTTTGAAAGTCAGTGTTTCTAAGGGAGACCTAATGACGCACTGACGTCAATGCAGGTCAATAGCACACACTGCTGGAACTGGGCGTGCTACACCGAGCCAGAGCTGGAGCCTTTTCAAACAGCCCCAACTCTGCACATATCCCAGCTTTGCTGGGGGGATGGAGGGGCGGGAGCCAGGGTTTTGCAAGCTTTGAGACCCTCCCCACTATTCCCCCCAACCTTCAAAATTGATGCATGTTTTTCTGATGCAAAAAACAGAGAAGAAAATCCAAGCAGATGTAATCAAACGCACCGCAGTTCAAAAAAAAACAAAACAGATAAAATAAAAATCATACCTGTCAAAGGAACCATATGTGATCCGCGCGCGCGCGCACACACACATTTACGTTCAGAATGCAATGCATATCATTAGGGTCTGTCTATAAATAGACCCTGAGAGTGAGTGCCTCGGGACTTAGTCCCCAAACGGGGTTTTTGAACGTGGGTGAGGAGTTCTTTGCTCCCATCGGTTACTCAGGAGGTGCCTGAACGTGTGGGGGTGGGAGCGTGGGAGGGGGCTGCCGCCTCGCTCTCCTCCTCTCCTCCGGCTCTCCCCCTCCTTCCTTCCCTGCCTCTCTCCTTCTCCCTTCCCGCTCACCTCCCCGCTCCTCTGCCTCTACCCCTTTCTCATTTCCTCTCTTTCTCTCTTCTCCGTCTCTCCTTCAGCCTTCCCCACCCTCTTTCTTCCCTTCCCCCCACCCCCTCCTTCTCCCACCAAGTCTGGCACTGAACGCGAACTGTTTTGCTTTGCTCCGGGAAGAGTGCAGACATAACGTGAAATCCCGAGCTTTTTGCGTGGTGCATTGAGAACGCTTCCTTATTTATATTACCCTCATTCCCTCACCTCTTCCACCCCCTCACCAGTCCTTCCAAATTTCCCTAGTAATCTTTGTAAAGCGTGCGGAGGGGAAAACATTTGCACAAAAAGTGAAGGAGCTCGCCAAGGTAGGTTATACCATGCACTGTCTTGTGTTTGGCTTTTGCAAAGTTTATGATGTCAGTTGGTGAATGTTTGGAGTAGATCTGTGTGACTGGCCATGATTACCGTCTTTTTCATTGAACACTTATATTTGTACAAATTGCCTAGACTTCTTGAGCAGGCTTTCCTGGGGCTGTGTGTGAGGGTTTTGCAGGAGGTACGCCCGTTGGAAGACAATCCTGTGGCAGTAAACCGGGGTGGGGGTGCTGCCTTATCTCCCCCCACCCTAACGTTTTGTGGTATGGGGGTGGTGGGAGGGTGGAGGGGGACTCTGTAGTGGGCAAGTGCTTCTTCCACTTTGTCATATTTTGGATTGATTCTCATTCACCAAGTGTCTTCATTCTTGTAATTATTTGGCTTTGTGAAGTCCAAGCAAAGTGGGGGAGTGTGAGGAGATAGTCAGAGCACAGTGGTGGTGATAGTAGTGGTAACATTTCTTGCATAAAGAATTTAATCTCTCTTCCCACTATTTGGAGGAAATGCCAAGTCTTTAGTGGGTGCAAGCAAAACAATTTTTTAAAAATCTGTATTAGTGGGTAAAGTGAAATTAAAAAAAGACAACAAAAAACACATTTCCATTGCAAAAGCAAGAACTGCTACAGCTCACAACCACCTGTAGAGGGAAATCTTTATGCATGATTTCTTAGGGACGGTTGTATAGAGAAAACCGCCTGAACAGGCGCCTCGCAAACTTTGCAGCGTGAAGAGAAGCTGAACTCCGCAGGGTGGAGGGTTAAAAACCACAGGGCTGGCAGAGCAGGAGGGGAAGGCTGGCAACCAACCAGGGTCTCTCACGGTCTGGGGAGCCGCAGGGCTGGCCTCCTTGCTCTAGGAGGTTGGTGTGAAGATGGCTCAGCTTGAAGTGGAGAAGCGAAATGGGTGCGGGAGCTTGCAGTGTGTATGCGGGGGGGGGCGTGCATTCTGTGAGGTCAGGGATTGTATGGTGCCTGGTGCCTTGTGGAGATGGGGAGGTCAGAGGCCAGGTTTTCCAGCGGGGCCCTGGTTTCCCTGCTGCTGCGCAACGCAAGGTGGTTATCAACAAGTGTTTCTCCTGAGAAGATTAGTTTTGACAGAGACTTCAAGGGGTTCTTTAATCTGGGTAAATCCACCAGGGCTTTATTGTGTGTAGCAAAGAGAGTCCTTCTTTGTTAGCAAGGAGCTTGGGGAAGAGAGGTGGAGGGATGGAAAGAGGGGAATTTTGAACATCAGCCATTTGACCTTGGGGGCCAGAGTTCAAATCCTCCAGATGGTTGAAGAGGTTGAAAAGGTTATTGCCACCCCATCTCTCTCCCTGAATTCTTCATCCTGAGCTTCATTTTTAATGGGAAAAAATTAGCCCCTGGTGTTGGCCAGAATTCGTCAATGGGAATTCCGTGTATGAGAGCAGGATTTTTTTTTTTTTTTAAATCTAGGGAAGCAGGCAGCACTCTCAGCTGTAGTACTGTATTTTTCCCCTGCAAATGATATCTAGGAAAGCTGAATCACATCCACCCTGAAGAGCAGCCACTTCTGGGAGGCAGCACACAAGTCTCTTTGAGGGGGAATACCCCCCTTCCAATAGGTCTTTAAAGATATATGTGGGGCACCATTTGCATGTCTGGTTAAAATGCATTTGGAAATATCGAGAAGGTAAAGGGCAGTGGTTCTCTGGACTGGGCTGGCGGAAGTGAAGACCACCTGGATGGGGTATGTGATTGGGAAGGAGTAAGTTGCAGCTTTTTCCTCCAGTGGGGTTAGGAAATTAACATGAGAAACAAATCTCTTTCATCAGGGAGGGTGGTGGGAGAATTTGGGAGGGTGCTTGGAAGTTAGAATCAACGCGCTGTTGTCATGGCTCCAGAACTAGAATAACCAACCCAAAGGCAAGGATTACAGAGAAACAGCATCGGAGGTGAGATGGGTACAGACCAGCCCAAAGCCTGCTGTTGTTATAAAGTGCTGTCCTGCTTAAAAAAAAAACAGAGAAAGAAAGAAAAAGCAGAGTTGATGGCAGCACCATCTTTCTGGTGCTGATGTGCAGTAAGGCCAGGCCAGCCCGCCTGACCTGTCCTGTCCACATCACTTAGGTCCTAGTTCTGGAGATGGCACCCTCATTTTTTTATGCAGTGGAGGAAGGGGAACAGTCTTTCACAGACTAGGAGGCGACAGGGTCACTTGTGTTGCTCCCCGCAGAAGGAAGTCGTTTCTGCTGTTTACCTAAGTCAACAAGCGTTTGTCTCCTTTGCTATAAAAGGAGAGGAAATGGTTACAAGAAAAATCCGGTCCTGGAAATATAGGCATGTGTCCTCCATAGTCCCTCAAACTCGTCAGTGTCACTCTCTACCCTTAGCTGTGGTCTCCTGAGGACTAAGTTCCAGAACACCGTTTCCACCCTCATTTTGACTGTTTCATGTCCGTCAGCCAGTCCTCTGAGGTCCACGTAAAAATACCTCTCTCAAGTTCGCCCAAGTACTCAAGCACAGATCACATGCAAACACATATATGCAGTGTACATGTACATATGTGCGGTAAGACCACAACACGCATGTGTCTGTGTGTGCAGAATTCTCTCCGCTTGTGAGCTCATGAGCTACAAACAAGAGCGGACCCTCTTCATCTGTCAAGTCCGAAGATGCCAGTGGAGAAATGCCACACCTGGTTTAGGGGTGGATCTGACGTCCCTGAGTGTATGCGGTGAACCTGAATTTGCCTTGGGTTTCCTCATATTCATTCAGGAGTATCAGTTCCCCCTTCACTCAACATTGGAGCGCATTACTGCCAGCTGACAGCTACCCACCTATAAGAAGAATGAAGTCCACCTTGTCCCTTCTGCACCTTGGATGAGTGCCGACACCTCCCCTTCCTTTTTCATAAGAAAAATAAGGACAAGAGCAGGGTCAGCTATATAATTCATGGGGCCTAGTGTAAAATGAAGATGTCTGGTCCCTTGTTCAAAACACAGAAAAAAGTGCCGTTAAAGGTACTAAAGTTTTTTTTCTTTGACCATCTCTCTCAACTTGTGATTTTTTAAAAAATTGCTGTTTAATGTTGTGCTAAATAAGAATAAAAATTTTAATTATTTTACCATTAAATTTTACCATTCATCGTTATGTTGTGCAATGATAGTTTCAAGTACAAATATAAGAGCATTTAATTCATTTGCAGAATCATTGATACTACACAATTGGTATTTCATAGATCGTACATGCGTATGTATTTTGTTCTTACCAGAACAATGGAAACATTGAACAAAATGAACTCAAACTGCCTTTATGGTATTTCACTCTATGCGAACGTTCTACCAGCACTCTCTGACATCAGCTGGCTGATGAATAAGGAAGGACTGAGAGGAAAAGGAACTGTGGGTTGCTTTATCCCTCCCTTTCCTTCTATGTCATCGTTTTCAGCATAGGTGGTTGGCAAACGCCAGTAAGGGAAGAAACACTACCAAGAAATGATATGATAGGGTTCCTTGGTCATTAGTGTTTAATAGAACCCCATTGCCTTCTTTCTGCATTCGAAGCAAGTTCTGGTTCAAACTGCATGACCGCTAGGTACTGTCAGTGCCCCCACTTACTTAGTCATAGACTTACTTTTGACTTGCTTTGAGGCTCACTGAGCCCGCTTTGAGATTCTCTGCTCTCAGGGTACCATGGGGCAGCAGGGAATGCTGCACACGCATAGAGTGTGTATCTTCTCTATTCAGGCATTTTCCCACAGACTTTACTTACAAGACACCAATTCAAAGATGAAGTTATTAATAATCTCAAGACAATGACAGCAGAATATTACGCCAAGCACAAGACCCTTCTGAGCACGGGGCCATGTGTGACTATGCAGGTAACATGTCTGGGCAGGAGGAGGTGAGAAGCAGCCCAGATCACAGACCGAGAACCCTGCCGCCCACCTTCCTTCATCAAGAGAATCTTCCATCTGCACCAAAACACTCCAGCGAGCCTCCATTTTCGATCCCTGGAGGGTTTCTTTTTCTCTAAGTCCTACTCTGTGAAAAGTCCACTGCTTCCTGGTGATGGTGTCACAGCTTTGAAGGTAGAAATCATGTGTTGGTCTCTTCTGTGTGTGCTGAAGCCTTGAGTTAGAGCCCAGGCCTCGGAAATTAAGCATCTAATCCTTACCCATCACGTTCGAGCTCGGCTCCACAAAGCCGATCCTCTCCTTGGTATGTACTTAGGCTCTGCTATCCACAAATTAAGAAAATAATATTTAACTTGCTTCATGAATAATTGTATTAATTATTTAGAACTTATTGCTATTAGGTATTATTTTCTTTGCCACTGCCCTGATGTCTGCCCAGGGGTCTCTTGGTCAGAAATGACTTTGGCAGTAAATTCAACTGATACTGATATGGGAGAAGAAGCACTTGAGGCTCAAAGGGTCAAGGAGAAGACAGTCTTATATTTCTGATAGACCCCAGGGAAAGGGAATCTTTCCTTTCTTCATCAACTACCCTCTAAGGAGTAAGGCTAAAGGGCAGCTTGGAAACGTGAGGTGGACTAGGGTAGGAATAGGATGGCATTACAGATGCATCCAACCCAGAGAACAAAGACGCCGTTGGCCCTCTATCCTTGGTTCGGGGAGTTTGAGAGTTGCGTTTTTTAGCTTTAATCTGGTTTTTCTTTCTTGCCTTGTCCTGAAGATGATGGCGACACCTTCTTATTAACTATTCAGCTTGAACTAAGCTACTGAGAATATCTAGAGAAAAAAGGGAAAGGGATTACTCTTACTTGTTCTTTTGTATGACCTTCACTAGACACAGAAGGTGTTGCAGCGACAGCCCAGTTAGTGGACTGGAAGGCCAATCAATGGATAATTATTTACTGTTTGTGAATGAACCTAGCACAGTGCTAGGCCCGTGGCGGGTGTGTCATAAATGCTGGCTGACTCTGGGTGTGCCTCACTATTGTGGCAATACGTTACAAAGAACCATGGATTTTGGCATCAAACCACATAGATTCAGGCAACCAAGTGAATGTATGACTTGGGACAAATTATTCGACGTCTTTGTGGCCGGCTTGCCTCACCTGCACAATTGGAATATTTATCTACCCCTTTGAGAATGAAATGAGGAGTGAGGTGACTTATCTGAAGGCCCTCTAAAGCATTCTACGTACAAGATTCATGTGTTTGTGCACATGTGTGTGCACGGAGACAGATGTTAAAATTTTTTAAATTCTGCCTTCCTCTCTTTCCTATGTCACTCAGCAATAGAGGTAGACATAGGTCTTTCATAGTCTGGACTTTCACAATGTCCTGAGTACAGCTTGATGGTGAGTCACTCAGGCTTTGCAACCAAAGAGACCTGGAGTCAAATCTTCGCTCCTGTATTTGGTTGGTTATGTGCCTTTTGACAAGTTATTTCAATTCTCAAAGTCTCAGTTTCTTGAAACTTAAAAATGAGGATAATAATAGCACCTACCTCAAAGAGTTATGATGATTCATTGAGTTATTTGCAAAGGGCTTGGCACAGTGCCTGGCATATACCAAATGTCTGATATATTACTATTTTTATTGTTATTTTATTATTGTTATACCTCTGGCCATTCATGGGCCCCAGGAAGCATCAGAAAAGTGACATGGGAGCATCTTTTGATAGCATATTGTGGGGTGGCATTTCCAGCATATGCCTTTCTTTCGTGGGTAGATTCTTCCCTTTCTGAAGCTAATAGAATCACTCTCAGACCTTTTCACATACCCAGGGACTCTCCTTGGGAGATGCTTGGTAAAACCTATCTTCCCCTTCCTGACCCTACTAAAAGCCAAAGGAACTGTTCTCCATTGACCCTGCTAAGCCAGGGACAGGCCTGGGAAACTCCTGGAGCTCTCACCTCAGCTGGAGCCCAGAAACCCTCCCCTCTGCCCCCAGGAGCCTCCAGTCCTGAAAGAGGAGCCATCCTGGTAAGGAGAAGGGGCCAGGTCAAGGCTTAGCACAGTCCGTACCTCAAAACTTTGGGTGAGAAGATCATCAGTATTCCGACTTACTGGAACCTGGAGGCAAGACTCAAGGCCCCTCCTCTCCCCTGGGACAGATGTTCCAGATCCTCTTTGGATACTGTGAGAGTCCCTTGGTGATTTCTTGGAGGCAGTCAGGACTGTCTACTCCTCACCCAGATCTTGCATTTCAATGACCTCATTCCCAAGTGGAGAATAGAAGAAAGAAATCTCTGGACCCCAAGGCCTCATCAAAATTGGGAGCTCAGCAAAAATTTATGGAGGATCCACTAGATAGCAGGCCATTACTAGGTTCTGAGAATCCAGAAATGACTAAGATATGGGGCCTGCCTGCCACCATAGCACTCAGAGTGCTATGGAGGTGAAAGAGGCCTTTTGAAACCCATATTCTTCTTTTGGGGAGACCCTTATGAACCCTGGGCTTTTAAAAAACCCTTGCCTGACCAATAGGCCACCATAGGTTCTAAACCTCTCTATGCTGTGTCCTGTTCTATCAAGAATCCTTCCATCCATGAGAGTGTATGTGTGTTAATTGGTGTGGATGTACCAGTTGGGAAAGAACAACAGGTTCCATCCGTTGCAATCCAGAGTTTTAGTTCCAGACACTCCTGGTAACATTTGGTGAGGAGGACAGGCTTTATGGCCGTTCATCCTATTGGAAGCCCACGGGCTGATTGTGTTTGGATTCATGAGACCCAGCACTATAGGACCTACCCTGCCCACCACATCTTGGACATTAAGAACCACCAAGCCTGAGAAGACCTGCCTTGCAGGGAGTGCCCTCAGCCCAACCTCAGTCTGGGGCAGGCAGGGGTTAGGGCCCTGATTGATTATGAGCACTGTCTGCTTCAGCCTCCTTCTCTGTACTGAACCTGCACGGGTCTGGGAAACAGAAACTGTCTGCGGAGGTGACATAAGAGAAGAGGGAAGAGCAGAAGAGCCACTCTGTCTCCCTGAAAACTCCTTCCACCAAGGCGAGAGGCTTTCTCCTGTTCCACACTGACTTATCGATTTGTAAGCACGCCGATTTTTCAAAGTTTTCCACCTATACCTTGTTCAGGGAATCTGGTAAACTGAATATTTGGGAATAGAAATCTAGGAGCTCATTCCCGTGACCTGGGGCCAGCTGACTCTTCTTCCAGGCTTCAGTTCCTCTAAACACATTAGAGGAATACCTCCCTTTATTGTTTTAGAAGGTAGGGTCTTGAGTAGCCGTAGGCTACCTCATCACTGGCCATAACTGCATTCTCTGATCTGTCCCCCAGTCTTCAGAGATCCTGTGATCAGATGGGTTGACTGAACTAGGAGTGGAACCTAGGGTTCTAGTACAGGCTGCATGGTCCTCTGTGAACTTAGGCGATTGACTTGGCTTCATCCCTAAAACAAGGGGATCAGGGTCAATTAGCTCCATAGCATACTCAATCTCATGACTGCTGTGCAGAGCAAGCCAAATAATTCATGTCCTTAAGGAGCAACTAAGGCGCTTGGAGGGGTGGACCTGGAGGAGTGAGATGCAGGTACCGCTGTCACCGTCGTCTTCTACAGCCTTGGGGCGGAGTGGTCACTGGTTACTTAGGCCTCAGACAACAGGTTTCTCTGGGCTCATTAGTCCCCAGGATTCCACGGGCCGTCCATGTCAAATTCACCACCAGACTGAATGTGGATCTCTTTTCATTCAGGGCCTGTGTCAGCCCCCGACAGTACCTTGGAGATCCTTCCGTTAAGAGGAGAGAATCTAGGATAGAGCTCAGAGCGGGAGCCAGACAGCCTGGATGAAAGCCTTGCCTACTTAAGTAGCTCTGAGACCTCGGTCAGGTTCAGTAACCTATTTCCTCAACTATAATAAGATGTGAATAATAGTACTCACCTCCTAAGGTTGTGATACATATGAAGTGCTCAGAACATTGCCTGACATACAACAAGTGCTCGATAAATCCTTGCTATTATTACGAGTGTTCCCCATCCTTGAGGCATCTCTGTCCCTAATTCCTTACCCCGCGGGTCCCTCTTGGGAGACTACCATTCATTTGCAGGGCATTTCAAGAAAAGCATACTCTGTAACTAGTTTGCCTCTGGAGGGCTTTTAGCAGGATGCAGATGAAGCAAGTTGCAACATGATGAAGGCTGTCCTTGCTGAGGGTTTGGCGCACCCCTCTCAGGGCCTGGAAGTGAACCGGACCACAGATCCCTAATCAGCAGGAGCTCCTCACAGGTGTGAGCCCCAGCTCCAATCAAAACATTAGTGATTCTCCTGAGTTACTGTCCAGACCAAAGTTGTGTTTAGATTTGTAACCAAACATACCATTTCAAACCAGTTGGAACCTGTGTACGTGCTAATACTGGTGGCCCCACGCAGCAAGGTATTCCATGAACCACAACATTTGGTGTCAGCCCTAGAGATGAGGGGATGAGAGGACAGGCCAGGACAGGCCTGGGTCTGAGTCCTCTCTTATTCCTACAGCCAGTGTTTCCCCGACTCTTCCGGTAGCGTTCAGTAGCTCCTTTGTTTTTCTTCTTCATCTTTAGAACCCCACCTTCTCGGGCAGCTTCCCTCTCTTGACGTCAGGAAGTGGAGGAGGAATAGGAGCAGCCAGGCTCATGGGGTGACTGCAGGCAGGGTCCTTGTCATCTGTGATGACAGAGAAGTGCCTCCTGTGATGTTAGCTATGCGGCCTCTGCCCTCCTTACCTGCTCTAATCCCCTGTGTCAAAGGAGCCCGTTTCACCAGAGGTGGATGAACAGAGCCCAGCGAAGTTACGAATCGGGACAGATGGGGTCATGGCTTGAGATCTGCTGATAAAATCCATTACCTACCCCTACCCTGATTACTTTTAATGGCAGTTCCCAAAGAGTCTTATTTTCAGACATGGGACCTAAAAGTTTTTACTCTTGAACTGGGTCCCCAGCTGTCCATCTTCCAGCTCATCCCCAAATTGTGAAAGTCCAATACATTTTCCAAAGATGGAATGAAACCCTTTTGTTCTCTGTGGCTTGGCTGGTGTCCAAGGGATTATTTTAGAGAGAAAAAAAAGGAAGTTAAACTGCTTCATCCTGGTGGTAGTGATTCCTCCTGGGACAATGGAATGAGAAGGAACATCAGGGGTTTCCATTGGTCCTGGTTGGGACTTGACAAGGTGTGTGCCCCTGCCCGGGTCCCCCTCACCCTTGGAAACTTCTCCTGATGCTGAAGGGAACTCCACTGTTGTCTGTTGTGGAGAAGCCAGCCAGAGCCCAGAGAGCGGCTTTTCTGTCTTTTAGAATACCAGCTATCATACTTACCAGCTTTTTGACCTAGGGCAGTTTACTTAGGCTCTCCAACACCTAGCTTTTCAACTTGAACATGGAAATTATAATTATAGAGTTGCTATAAGGACTGAGCAGAATAATATATACATACTTCTTAGCAGAGTCCCCGAGGTTAGTAAATACTCCATAAGTATCAGCTACTGTTAGTCTCGATATCATACCAGCAGAAGAGGGGCAGAGAAGCGCTCATATGTTTTGAACCTTCCTGACAGCAAGTCCTTTCCTTATTCAGGGTTCCTCCTGAGCTATGTGTCACCCTGTAAGTAGGTGAGGCACAGAGTCTCTTGGGGACCCTAAAAGAAACGAGGCCACTTCTAATCAAAATCAGACTGTGAGCAAATGTTAATTATAAGAAAGCCTGGAAAGATCTCCCACCATCTCTTGGGGCTCCTACTATTGCATTGATTAACTGTGAGCCAGAACATGAGAAAAAAAAAGTTTGTGCTGCCTGGTTGACCCAAGGAAACCAAATAGAAATGGAACCGTGGACAGGCCAGGCGCAGAACCTCAAGTCTGTGTTGCCACCTTTTGGCAGCCATTTTCAATCTTTTATCAGCGAAAAATGCCACATCCAGCGTTTGGTTTCTTGGATGCGTTTAAGGGCTCCAAGAGCTGGCAAAGACTGCTTCCTTCACTCAGCTGCTTAACAGTATGCAGGCTGCAGGCCTTATTACAAGCTTACAACACGGTCCTTTACTGACTATGACCTAGGTATTTGTGGGGAGAGGATGACCAGAAAGCTGGGCATGTTTAGCATTCCAAGGGCCAGAGAAGAGTTAGCTTCAAAGCCTCAGCCCCATATCTCCTGGGATCAGCCCCAATAGGAACTGTTCTGCTCCAATTTGGAACTGGAGCCCAAAAGTTGAACCTTGGCATGGGACTCAAGCTGTCTCTAAAGTTCGAGAACCCCTGGGTGCTCCGAAAGCCGGACTGGGTCCAGGTCTTTGGCTGAGGGCTCCAGTTTTCTCCAGTTTTCTCCAGTTTTCCGGTAGAGAAAAAGTCCGTGGCCTCTGGGCAGAGAAATGAAGGAAATGTGGACCACAGAAGAGCAGTTCTACTCGGGAGCTCCCTCTGCTGGCTCTTTGATAGAAATTCCAAAGCAGTCATTCTGCGGTGGCGGTTAATCTAGGCGGCTCAGCATCTAGGTATCTTGAACCAAAGAGAAATCAGGTATCCTGAGGCACCAAGGAAGATGAAACTCCAGAGATTTGTTTCTTCTGCCTCCTTTCTAATTTCATCTGATATTGTTTGGCTGCCGACACAGTGCTAAGCATCTTACTCAAGAGTTTTACAAATGAGACAGCCAAGACCTGGAGGGATGAAGTTCCCGGTGTCACCAGAGAATTGCGGACTGCCTCAGTGACCATCATAAGGGTCATGAGAAGACCCTCAGCGACTTCTCTAAGGGAGAACTCAGGAGAAGCAAGAACCAAGGGATGATATGAAATTGGAAGCAAAACTTGTTTTCATCACCTAATATGACTAGGTCGTCCTGCTTGTGGGATTGCTCCATAAAAATCCAGCCCATGAGACGATTAACTACCGGGAAATGCTTGTCCAATCTGTGCTTTCGCTGTGATGCCCAGATGGAAGAAAGAGTAACTACCAGTGACTATGAAGAATTTCCATTACAAATCCACATTAAATTTGTGGAATGTGTTCACACCTGTGTTTTTAAAAATAAAATCCCGTGAGGTAGGTAGGGCAGGTAGCAGGACACACATTTTTTAAGTTGAGAATTTAAGATGCTGAGTGACGTGTTCCAGGTTTTGGTTAGGAGCAGATGGCCGAGGCAAGACCAGAATATTCACCCTTGGCTTAACTGCCTTTCTGGTTAGCATCGGCTGAGATTGAGGTCTAGACTGGGGTTTTTTAACCGCAGGAAATAAGGATTGTGAAACCACCTCGATTTCCATACGGACCCCGTCCCGAGTCATGCCTTTCCCTGTTTCGGGTTGGTTCACCATTGAAACCCCTTGATATGGAGTCATTTGGGAATTAGGAAGTTACACAAGCCGCTTATCTTTTGAAGGTTCGAAGGCTTGTCCCTCACTAGCCCACGTTTTAAAGGTTATATATGGGATTCCCCCTAGGTCCCTGGGGTAATCCCATCTATTATCTCAACTCCCCTATACCATGCAAAGATGTAATCCATTACATCTGTAATGTATCTCTTATACCATGCAAAGGTGTGATCCTTTTCACACAAGACAGCCTGAAAGCATTTATTTTACATTGGCTCTTCCTGGGGATTTGAGATATGGGTGAGTCATAGGATTCCCTGTCCTTGTTGGATGGGTACTGGTCTCCCCTTTCACCGCTTGTCTCTGTATCTACGCAATGGGACAGCAGCTACACCAGATGTCACCTAGCACCCCACCCCACCCCACCCCAACTTAAGATCTCCTACTAGCCGCCTCTTTCCCTAGAGGTAAAGTCATGTCATAATGGGATCAGGATGGTACCTGCTGTTGGTAACAGCAGATGCAAGAGGGGGCTTTCTGAGCGCCTCCTGAGCAACTGGCCGTCACTGTCCTAAACAGAATGGTTGGGTTAAAAATATTTGTCCATGATGTAACCTCCTGACCCCCAACTACCAGTGAAAGTGGCTGTCTCTCTGGTTTGGCCTGTTAATACTACAAATTCTACTTTGCCATAAATGTGACTTCTTGATGAATAGTTGGTCCAGACCTGCCAATTTGGAGTGAACTCTTATTTGGCCACCTGCTGGTAAGGCTGAGCATCTTTACCCAAAGGTAGCCTTGAGCATCTGTCTCTCTTTCCTGCCACCCCCAGGGAGGCCAAAATGATACCTCGGAAGGACGGGAGGGGAGAGCCTGGCACTGAACGCTCACAGGGAACTGTGAGTGATGGATTGTAGATTGCTGACACCGTATCCCTTTCGTTCTTGCTTGTTGTAGGAGCGCCAACGACCAAGAGGAGACCAGATGAGGTTTCAAAGCAGTCCTCAAACACCCAGGACACACCTCACCCTTTGCCTCGTGCTTTCTGCAATGTTGCTGCTCTCACGTTCATCTTCCTATTAACCCTCTCCATAATTACCCCTTCCCGATCACCACCCTTCCTCCATTCACCACCCACTGAGCTCTTTCTCCAAGGTGCCCCTCTCTGTGGGCAGTGCCTTTGCTCTCTGTTTGGCAAGTTCCCCTCTGAGTTATATCCAGGTGGCTAACGTTACCTCCCTCTCTCCTACCCTTGTCTTGTGCCAGACTCAGCCCAATACCCAGCCCCCTGGTCAGGAAAGGGACAGCAAACCCTACCTCTTCCAAAATGAAGTAAGACTCTCTGCCAGAGCAGTCACACTAAGTGGAGGTACCCAAGGTATCTGAGTGTGATGTACTTGATGCCAGATGCAAAGACCAGAAATCCCTTAAACCCAGTCAGATGTAGGGAACAAGCTTACCCTGACTGTTTGGCGTGATTGAGAATGTGCGGATAGGAAGGAGAGAAAGAGAAAGAGCCTCAGAATTGGAATGCCCCTCAACACAGGATGGAATCATCTTGATTTTCCCCCCTTCCGATTAAATTTGCATTTCATTCTACCACATTGTGATGGCTTCACTCTAAACATTTTCCTTTGAGACCCAAGGCTTTGCTTCATGGTTTCTGAGCCACAGGTTCCTGGATGGTGAGGTAAGTGACATTTGCCAGCACTGTCTAGGGTGATTTGTAGTGACCTCAGAAGCCCGGTGCGGCTGAGCCAGAGCCACCCTGTTAGGATTTAAGATCTGTCCTCTGTTGGTTCTTATTGACTCAAATGCCCTTCAGTCCAGCGGCCTCACGATGTTAATCTAAACCTCCACAAAACAAAACAGACCCCCAGGATTAACCAAATTGGAATTTGTTGAGGCCATAGGGCTTTCTTTTACAAAGACAATCACTACAAAAAATGTGGTTCTCAGAACACCCACTGTACCTAGAAAGTGTATTTTCTCTCCCCACATCTATTTCTACTTTTAGAGGTAAACTAGAACTAACGGAAGATGCAGGTTTTCACAGGTGAGCTGACGTTCTCTCTTCTTATGACAAGATTCATACCTAATTTGTTATTTAACTCATAGCTTTGCCAATAAGTACAAAGCACTGGCCAACTAAGCAGATATCTTAGTCCACTCTGCCTCTGTTCTATAGCCTATATTTATTGGACTAGGAACCAAAGAAGTGCAATGCCCATGTTTTACTGTTGGCCTATCGGATACAGTAGTAGACCAGCAGCTACTTTCAAGGCTGATTTAAGAGTGAAAGGATAAAAAGTTCAGCTAATTCAGACCCACTAGACCTCCCCCATGACTTTGTGATTGTGCTGTCCCTGCCCACTGAATTCAGGTAAGGTGGATAACTATCCGCCAACCACAAGATTAAGGCCAAGCTCACTCAGATTTCTTGAAGCGCCCCTCAGATTCTTCTTTTCTCCCCATGGGCCATGCTTTTCAAGCTCTGATCCTTTTTTTTTCTTTTTTTTTTGCCTCTGCTAAACTAAAACCTGCTGGCGTCCTGAGTCCCACCCCAACCCCACTCCTTCAGCCTCAGCCCCTTCTCATGTGCTTGCTCTGGCTCCCTTGTCTTTGCTTAGATCCTCACCATGAAGCCTACTCTAGGTGACCCTGCGCGGCCCTCTAGGTCCCCATTCTCCCAAATGTCATCTGGTTCTCCAGCGCATCCAGCAGCTAATAGGGATGTAGGGAGGGGAGGAAGGCACTTGAATGAGCTTGCTCCTTGATCATGGAGGTGTGCAAAGAGCAGATATTGTCTTCCCTATTCGGACGTTGAACATTGCAGTTGCTTTCAGGTAGATAGAGAGTTGAGACTTTTGAGGGCTGATGGCAGCTAAAAAGAGGGAGGAGTGAAATTCTAGTCCCTTTGCTCCAGCATGCAAGTGGTCCTGTAATATATCACCCTCACGCTTCCAAATATGTTGGCTTTAAGAAATGTTTCCCAAGACAGAATGTACCTGTTGATCAGGGTAAATGATGAAAACGTATATTTAACAGGGGAAAGGGGTCATGGAATAGCTTGTATTATTTATGCATGCAGTGGCTCAGCTCCCCCACTGTGCTAGCCTCTAAAGTTTTCTGAATCAAAATGATCAGGAAGACTGGTTTCTAAAGGGGTGAAGGAGGACTCGATGACTAGCCAAACAAAATGCAGATTTGTTGCTGTTCTCACCTTGAAACAACTTCTTAGTTGTGGACTAAGACTTCAGTGGACTGGGGAATTCCTAACTCCTCCTCAGTGCTGCCCAAGGGGCTTCCTCCGTGGACGATTGAAACATGGTTGGGTGCCACAGCCTGAATGTGCACGACGTTCACGGCAACTGCAGTCCACACTGGCTGGCTTTGGACAAATCCTTTGAGTTGTGGATGAGCTGGTGTTTTCCTCGGTAGAGGATGGAGGGCATCTCTTCTCAGGCAGAGAACCTTGTGGGGGGGATGTCTATTGGCTAAAGGGTTCCTTAGAAAGATACATCAGTCTCATTATTTAGGTCACTTCTGAGAAGGTCCCAGACATCTCCAATGCCAAATGCTGGAGCCTAGAACTGGAATGTAGAAGATCAGATAGAGGCAATGTGGTAGAGTGGTATGGGCATAAGTATTGAAGCCACACAGACCTGAATTTGATTGGATTCATAATTGTACAGTGTCAAGCTCTAAGACTTTTGGACAAGTCACTCAAACGACATGTTCTCTACTTCCTTAACTTAAAATGGGAAAATCATAACTATTTTCTGAAGTGATCTCTATGCTCTACAACTCGAATAGGATAGGTAACATTGTTATAATGATACCCATAGAATTGGTCATTTATGTAAAAGCACAGTGTCTAGCACATAGTAGGTTCTCAAAGACTATTGGTTTATTTTCCTCCTACCCCATTCCTTATTCTGCTCCCTGATGGAGACGCCTTTAGGCAAAGAGGAATCTCTTCCCTGGACTTCTTCCCTGATATACTGTTGGTTGATATCCTGGGAGCTGGATTTTATTTCCTCCTCCAAACCCAGTACTTTACCTACTGTCATTTTTCTTGGTGCTTGGAGAGGAGACATAGACACAGGTGGGGCATTCCAGGGCTTCAGTGACCCTAAAAGAGAAGAGATTCAGTTCTTTTCAAGGGCTTTGTGACAACAGCCTATCCCTACAGGCCCTCTGCGGGAAGTATTAGGAAAGCAAGTCCTCTTCATGCTTGGGATGCCAAGGAATCCGTTGACAGTGCAGAAGGCAATTTGCATCTTGGACAGGTTCCACATTGGTCTGTTAATTCCCTTGGCCCTGAGCTTGACTGCTCCAACAAGAATTGGGCACCACAGTCCTTAGCAAAGAATGGTGGGACAGCTCAGAAAACCACTGTCACCAGCTCCAGTTCAGGCATGTGCCAGAGGACCCTACCAATGTGTATGAAAAACAGAGATGCTGTCTCTGTAGGCCTTTCTGCAAGTGTTTCTTCTGAGCTTCCTAGGCATCTCCTCCCCCCTCTCTAGCCCCTGCCCTTCCATCTAACCAGTCAGCTTGATTACTCTAGCAAGATAGGGACAAGGCAGAGGGGCCCCCTCTTGGGGTGGGAGTGGAGGGGGTAGGCAGAGACAGTTGAGTCCACCAGGTGGCCAAGGCTCTGTTAGTATAATTTGGGCTACTGACCTCAATGTTTTGAGATGCAGTCTTCTATTTCCTACTCTGCCTCATTCATTAGGGCTGGATTCAGGGGTTCCTGGAAGCTGTGAGGGAATCCCCAAAGTGATCTTACATGAACCTGCGTTGGTCTCACCATCAGAAAGAATATCAGCCAACCACCATAGAAAACAGATCACGTTATTCTAAATTGTCTCTTCTCTATATAGTCGGTGTAGGACATATAGAAACTACATGTTTTCTGTGAATGTGAACTTATGCTTGCTTACACATACCTAGTCTCATCTCTCTAAAAGCATACCTACTCTGTGCCTTTACAAAACCATGTCTAGCCTGACATTTGCAGTTCCAGAAGATTTCATTGAAACACTGCTGACACATGATGGAAAGGCTTTCCTGTCTGTTGGGCCACATCTGATGATCCCATGTGATAAGTCATCTTCCGTGGAAGAATCAGGGCCACCTACATAGCAGTGATATTTCTTCTGACTGCCTGACCGCACGCCTCCCCACTGCAGCAACATTCTCACATGCACGCATACATGCATTCGTGGATCTAAAAATAAATAGTTGCTGATGGGCTGCCAGAGGGTGTCCTTCATGCTAAGCAGGCATCCTCTGTCTCCCTTTTGTAGGCGAGGCTTAAACCAGGAATTGAGGGTACAGGACAGGCCTAAGCTTAAAATCTCCAAGGCGAGTTACAAAGACCAGGAGCGCCTGAGGAGGAGGATGAGAGGGTATTAAATATCACACTGATTAAAAACAGCCCCACGATCACTGCTCCCAGGCCTTGTGCCTCAAATCCTGGTGGTAACTCCTGAAAAATTGTTTACTGGCATCAAGGAAACCCATCGTCAGGGAAAGCTGATAATTAGGGTTCATAAAGGAGATGAACCCTGCAACAGGCCAGGACTGTAAATAACTCTCTGCTTCCCCTCTCCCCACCCCCAGCACAGAAGTAAAGCAAGGTGGATCTGGGATGCTGTGTAGATTTGGGGAGGGTGATCCGTTTGTATGAGATTTTGTTCAGATCTTCCAATATGCAAGAATTTTTCCCACCTCCATGACTCCACCAATCAATAAACCCTTTGTCATGCTGAGGTGTAGTATGTCTTCTGCTGAAAACCTCAGATTCAGATACAACACACTGAGGTGCAGCACACACTCACATTTTGTCACCCCCTTGAAACAAGCTCCTTTCAAACTAGTTTAAAAATAGCACTAATCCACTGAGCTCATTTTTCGGGGACTTTTTTTTTTTTTTAAGAAGAAAAAGGATCCCCTGGTCTTGAGAAGGAGAAAGGGTAAACCACCATTTAGTCTTAAAAAGTCTTGATTATGTTGCTAGAGACTAAGCATTTTCTGTCTTTGTTGAATTTTCTCCTACCCTTCAACAGAAGTTGTTTATTCGCTAATATCCTGCCATCTGGGTATTTATAGAGGTGCGTTTCCTTTTGGGGTGGTAAGGAGAAGGAAAAGCTGCACCACCAATCCCTGTTCCTTATCCCTCACCTCATTCCGCACCCCCCCCGCCCCCCTCCACCCCAGGGCAGCTCCTAAACGCTGCTGGCCATTTGCAACGGGCTGTGTGTGTTTAATTGCAGTTTTATTTGTTCCTGCTCTGGGAATCTGTCTGTCCGTAACTCGGATTATTATTGGTCTCTGGGAAGCTGTAACAGGCTGATTCCGTGGGAGAGCAAGCAGGATGCGTGGGCGCAGGAAACAGAAGAGGGAAAAGAAGGAGGGACAGAGATAAAGGGGGCAGGGGAGAGAGCCGTAGAATCTGTTACTTGCGTCACTCGAGGAGCCACGGCTATCTGCCCGACAAACACACAGAATTAATCCGAGTTCTAGCTACAGCCGTCTGCTACAGCGGCCAGTTGCGAAAAGGCGGGGAAAGGACGCTCCCGCGAGTCTGTGCAAAGCCTAGTTTGCACTAGGCAGCGGAGGGCATTTGGGAAGGGGGCTATCGAGCTAGGCACGCCCTCGGGGCCACGCACGACAAGGTTGCAGCCTTTTCTGCAGCTGCCCAGCCCGAGCCTGGGGTGGCGCCCGCCTCGGCCGCCTTGCCTGCTTAGTGGCTGCGCTGAACACAAAGCGCTGTCTCCGAGCAGAAGCATTTTCCCGGCTGAACCAGACCCACCAAAGAGGAGAATCTGCACGTGACGTCAGTAGCTGCCGACTGACGCAGGCTGGCAAAGGAGACTCAACGCGGCTGCTCTGCGCTGCCTTCCTGAGTCTATTTTCTCCAGCCCCCTCGTAGTGAATTACTAGAACGCAAAACACACACACACATATGCAGCTTTCAAAATATACATTTCCAAAGGCGGTGTGTTGCAAACACAGCGCGATTTTTGCAAAGCATGGGTGGGAAACGTGGGAAGGATACAGAGGATTTTTCCCCTTTCATTTGGGAATCTCCATCGTGGATTGCATTCGACTCTAGAGCTTCCTTGGGAAGCTCCTCTGGGGAAGGGGCCTAAGCAGCCCCCTCTTCCTCAGCACACAGGGAATCTGGTCAATGGAGACAGGAGGCTTTAAAAGAATACAACCACTCCAAAACCTTCTGCTCAGGGAGACTGCGAGGAGCTTGCAACAGGCAGAAGCAGACAGGAGTTAATGGGAGGGAGGGAGAATATAAGAAATATTTGAGTATTTTTCTGCTTTGAAAAACATCATCTGCAGTAATGCAAGTGAGTCTGGTGGTGCAGAAAAAAAGTGGGGAGGGGGCGCTTCATGCACATTTAATGTTTTGGATGAAACGTTCCAGCGAAATGCCTTTGTGTGTGGAGGTTTTTTTTCAGTACTTGCTAAAAATAGCATCAGGGTTTGATCGTGTTCCAGAAATAGACCGAGGGCTGCACTGGGATAAAAAGCCAGCGCGGGTGGAAGAAAACCTGGACATCACCGCATTCCCCAACCCCCCCCAACTATGTCTGGAAATTAATTGTTGGATTTTTCCTCTCCTCTCTTCTGTCTCCTTCTCTCCACTTTCTCTTCCCTCCCTCTATATTTCTTTCTCTCAAGGAGTTCCCGTTTGGGTAAGTAATATTATGTCATGTGCATGCCGCAGACTGTGAGTATGAGCTGAGGCTTACTTTGTGCATGCCCCGAGGTTCTTTTTGGCTGCTTTTTTACCCCTTTCTAAAGAGGTGGGTGGAACTGAGTGGGGGGTGAAAGGTATAGATGTGTGTGTGTGCATAAGGAATTTTGGGCTGCATGCAAAGGAACTGGAATGGGAAATTCTTGCAGAGCGGGGAATCACCCTGACGAATCTCTGAATCAATAGCTGCTGCAACTCCCTCTCTCTTTATGGGTCGGCGCTGTTGAGCTCGGTTATCTCGACCGCTCCCCTCCCCTTCCCATTTTCTCTTGTCTTAAAGGGTGCCCAGATACGATTTAATGGGCCATTTCTCTGCGAGATTAATGGAGACGATAGATATAGATTAAAATTGCATGGATGGGGTTGGGAGGTAAAGGGAGGGGGATCCCTATTCCTTTGACAAACTTCCCTGCGCGCCCTGGTCCGGTCCAGGATCCGGTGGACCGCGACCCTAGTCCCCGCTGGCCCAGGGCGAGGTAGCTGTCCATGGAAGGCAGGTGCTGAAAATTCCTTGGTCCTCGGCGAGTTCAGCTCCGAGCGCCAGGGGGCCGAGTTGGCGCCAGCTGCAGATAGCCCCGCCCTGGATGCAGGAGGAGGATACGGAGAGGAGGGAGTTAAGGATATTCAAAGGGGATAGTCGTGACTTCGGTGAGAGCTTTGGGGAAAAGGAGGGGTGAGTGGGAAGGAAGGGAAAAAAATTAAGGAGGGGGAGCCAAGTGTTAGATGAGGATGAGCCAAGGCCCAGCGCTCCAGGAACCGAGAGCGGTGCCTCACCGGCTTTCACCGCAGAGGCCAGACACTATCTGGGTCTCCATTCCCAGGCGCCCGCACCTTCCCGCCAGTGGGTTTAAAAGATTTCTCTCCGGTGATGGTGACTCTCAAAATAAGAGGCTATAGGTTACTTTATTCAGACTCTTGTCCCCTCCCATTTCATGACCCCTTGCTCCCATATTCTGCAATTCCAGTGAGGTGTGTAAGGACGTGTCTGTGCATTATGGTATTTTTCTAACTATTCCCCCTCGCACCCTAGTCACAGAAGCCCCAAATGAGTTGGTGGGATGAATGAATTACAATCCAAGGCACAGGAGTTGCTGGTGCGATGCGCAGAGAATCCAGGCTTGGAAACATCACGTGGTGCCTTAAAACCAAAAGCCAAAGGATTTCTGAAAACTGGCTCCGAGGGAAACCGGGGAGGAGGGGGTTTCTCCTAGTTGCCAACTGTTACTGGGGAGACCATCAACTCCCTGGGATTATGGGCTCCACTTAGAGTGAGATTCATTGCAGTCGGCTCCAGGCGCCTTGGCCAAACCTGTGGCTAGACAGGTGAAGAGGGAAGGAAGGCTATCAGAGGCCAGGGGTGGGGGTTGAATATCACGCGCACACAAAGACATCCATACTGATTAACTCCGCGTAGAGAAATAATAAAAATGCATCCTCAAACTGGCCACAGGGTGGGCTGTAGATAGCGGGGGAAATGAGGCAGTCTTAGGGATCTGCAGTAAGCTTGTGTGCATGCAGGGATATTTTCTGTGTAATTAAAAAAATAAAGTCGGGACGGTGAGTAAAGTATCTGAGGAGGCTAGCCTTCAGGCGAGAGAGAAGAGCCCAGGTACTCTCTGCTTCCTCTGCCCCATCCTAATCCTGCAACAGCCTCTGGCTTTAGTGACCTGACCCCCATATAGGACATCGGAGGAGCAGCCCTGGGGGATGGGGGAGAAGGATGGGTCGATTTATTTTTAGTTCAGAAGCTGTCCCTCTGTGGGAAGATTCCCTGGCTGAGACTGAGTATTCGCCAACTCATAATAGTAACAAGGGCTGTTACCGATGTTGTGGAGGATAACACAAATAACGCTGCATCCCACACTTTGTCTTGACAATTCAGCTCAAACCAAAGCTGCTCGCAACCCCTCGGCCTCCTCGTCATTCATCCGGACCTACTCGTTCCCTTTCCCAAGCCCTGCTCCTCAGCCCCGCAAGTTGCGTGGTTGTGTTTACAAATTCTGCCACATTTGCACAGAAAATAGCTGGGGTTGGTTGGGGGGTGGGAGCGGTTGGGCCAGGAGGGGTGGTAGCGCAATAAATCATTTGCAACACGTGGAGCGGTTGAGGGGTGTCCAAGTGTCATGAAGGGGGAGGGGAGGACGCCCCAGGTCCTAATCCCCCCGCCGTCCCCCTCCTCCATCGCTTGACACAATGCACAAGTTCACCCCCCCGCAACTGGAACCTATTAAATAATTCAATGGTAGCAGTGTAATTTTGGTTGGAACCAGCACGGATTCCCAAGTCGTGACTGCAAAAAGTGAGTAATGCGCGCTGGCTTCGTCATGGCTCTAGTCACAGTTCATTCCGAACTGAGAAGGAATCGTGACTTCTCCTGGAGACGTCCCCTACAAGGGAGACTGGGGGGGGCACCAAACCAGGGGGACCGGGGGTGGGGGGAAAGACCTATCCAATGAAAACCGCTGCCAGGGGGGGCATTTGAACTCCGCTGCTGGCTGCCTCGCTCTCCTCGCGCTGGCCGGTGCACCTCTATCCCCTCCCGGCCGGCGCGCTTGCTCGCGCGCTCGCTTGCTCTGCCGGTGACCCGACAGTCCTCAACAAGTTGGAGGAAGGCAGGAACGCAGGGGTTAAGCTCGGAAAGCCGCAATTACCAAGATCGTGACCCTCCCACACAGTACAGTAACTTATATACTTACCTGGAAGAGCCTGCTTTGCCGCTGGGCAAACACTCGTGGGGGGCGGGGAGGGGCGCGAGAGGGGCCCGTTGGAGAGGGCCTCCCTTCCAGCTGGCTGCAGTGCGGACGGGACCAGCGCGCTCCCGGGGCCTCCGGACCGAGGTAAGAGGAAGGGGATTGGTTCAAGGGTCGGTCGGTGGTCGGTAGGTTCAGTGGTCGGCTAGGCAGAACTTTTTTCCGCGGTTGCCCCGCGCCGCAGCGGCGGCGGGCGCGGCCTGTGGAGCCCCCTCTGGCGCGGCCGGCGCGCGGACGCTCGGAGGGTGTGTGCGTGCGTCTGTTGGTCGCGGAGCAGAGGGGAGGCCGTGGGAGGGTGGGTGGGTCGCAGAGCGGTAGGAGGGTGATGGATTGGCAAAGGGGGTGGGTCGACAGCAGACTGTGACTACCTGGTCTAGCTACGTTTTCTCCGGGCGGGCTGAGCAAGAGAGAGAAAGAGAGAGAGAGAGAGTGTGTGTGTGTGTGTGTGTGTGTGCGCGCGCGCGCGCGCGTGCCCGCGCCTGTCCGCACGTCGATTCCAGGGTGGCAAAGAACAAATATGGCAACTTTCCCCATAAGTTATTGCAATGTTTGCAGCATCCCACCTTGGCTGTGTTTTTACCTACCCGGGACTACGGCTGGGGAGGGAGATGGTCACGCTGTTCTTGGGCACTAATGGGGCGGGGGGGGCGGGGTAATAGAGGCTACGGGAAGCGGGCCGCTGCCCTGGGAAGTAGGAGGGCACCCCCTTAAAGTCTGGATTTTGGGGATGCCGGAGGGGGCCTAGAGGGACGGAAGGAAGAGGGAAGGAGGGCGAACGTAGGAAAGAAATCTCATCTCTCCTCCACCACCCTAGTCTCCCTTCCTCTACTCCTCTTCCCGCCCTGCAGATGTTGGAATCTCCTGTCTTTATGGGAGGCGGCGGTCTGTGATGGGCTCGAGCCTTGTTGTTCCCCTAACATTCTGCAGAATGGGTAGGGAGTGGGGGGAGGGGCTGCAGCAATGAAAGGGCACCTGAGGCGAGTGGGCTATTAGACACCCAATATCTTAGACAGTTTTGGGGGTGGATGAGGAGGGAGGATCTTCACCCTTCCTATTGAGCATTCAGAACTTTGGAGGGTGGGATTGAGATATTCTCATATTTCTAGAGATAGGCTGACAAGCGTGGACTTTAGGTTTATTTTATGTTCATCTTTGCCTGTCATTTTCTGTCTGAATCTTCTGGCTTGGATCCTGTTGGGAAAGGTCGCTCTCTCGAACCCCGCTTGCCCAGTATCTCGCGCCCTTCCCTTCACCTGAGCCGGAATAGGGGTCATGGCCAGCTTTTTTGCAACAATAATATTATAACGTGTTCTAGTCTGGGTTTTGTTGAATAATTAGAAATGGAAATATTTTTTTCTCCCTCCCCGTTCTGGGGGAAAAAAAAAAGAAAGAAAAGAAAATGTGAGCTCTCTCCTGATTGGTGGGTGACGATTTTAGTCCGTACCAATGAGCTGGCAGCCTCGTCTGTATTTATTTAGTGCTCTGGGGGAGTTTTTCTCTTTACGCAGCGCCTGTAGTCACGGCTGGAACCTCGGCTGGGGGACTAGGAGGGACAGGAGGGGGTTTCAGGGGGAATCCGAACTGTACCTGTTTAGAGATCCGCGACCTTGCAGCTGGGCTGGCGAAGCCCTGATAAGGGAATGGGGGTGATAGAACAGATAGGCGGGGAAGCTCGGGGAGCTAGAGCGACGGAAGAGGGGTGGAGGCTGGGCGGCGGGATTCCTGGTCCCCCCTCGGCGCTCCTCTTCTCGCCCTCTTCCTACCTCGCTCGAGGCTGTGCGGGCTGAGTTGGGGGATCGCGGACGGTGTGCAGAAATGCAGGGATGGGTCGGGGGCGCGGAGAGGGGCGGGAGAGGGCGGGCAGCGCGCGGGGTGGGAAGGCTGAGCCGCGTTGGAGCGCGCTGGGGAGACCCAGCCGGCTCGGCTCCGGGGTTCGGAGACATCCTGGGCTGAAGACGGCGGCGGCCGCGGACCGAAGAAGCCGGCAGACTCTGCCCTTCGCGAATCTTTTTGCGGTCTGGGCTTGCTGTACATAACTCAATAGCCGGAAGCCCTTACCCCAAAAAGCATTCGCGGAGGGCGCACTCGTCGAGAAGACTGCAAGCGATCGCCGAAGCCCACACATCTTTCCGAAGCGGCTCAGTGAGAGCCTTCCCTAGCCCTGTCCCCGTTTTCCACGGAAAAATTAATCCTTTCCCCCCTGTCCTTCCAGCGCTCGCCGAGGCTTTGGTCACCCGCCTGTCCTTCGCGCAGGTCCCCCGCCCCCAACTTTTTAATCGACTTTGTATCACAGGGGGAATTGGAGCAGGCGGTGTGCGTGTGTTTTCGGAGAAATGGGAACAAGCTAAAATACAATAAAAGTTTACAGAAGTTGTGTCTTCCCCCCTGCCCCTGTCCACACCCCGAATAACCCCATTCACCCGGTGCAAAAAAAGAAAAAAGAAAAGGAAAAGGATCTGGTCTTAGGACCAAGTCAGTACCTGGAATATGAATCAGTTGAGGACATTTTCTGGTCATGTTGGACCCTAAAGATCCAACTCTGCACTATGGGGGTGGGGAAGCCCTTGAGGGAGGAGCAGGAGTCCCTCTGCACCCTCTGTCCTAGCGCCGGGGACCGGAGGTGAGGAGAGCCGCGGCGAATTAGGTGGCTCCGAAAAGAGGGAAAACCCAGGCACCGCCCGATCCCCGGAGTCTCTTCTTCCCCCCGCACCTGCTTCCAACCTAATTTAGGGCGTTTTGCAGCCTCGGGTCCCTCCCCATCTCGTCTTTTTCAAAACTAGGTAGCACTGAAGGGGGCAAAACAGCCAAAAACTGGGGGGAAACCCCGCAGACAAGGAGATTTTGAGAGATGCGGTTGCACCGGACCCAGCAGCTTAGCAGTCCTGGCCTCTCAAGGCACCCCGTCTTGGGGAGGGAGGCAGAACTGCAGGCTTGGAGATCGTCTGTGGGCCCCCCTCCTCCTCTTCCACTCCTTGCAGTCGTGACCACTTTGGTTACAAGTGGCACAAATCAGGCCTTCGCCATGCTCCGCGCCCTGTGCCCTTCGCCAGCTAGAATTACTGGAGACGTCCTTAGGGACTGGACCAGAAGGACACACAGACACACAAGGGCGCCCAGAGGGATGGACAAGGATAGAGAATGCGTCTAGGGATATAACAATCCAAGACCCGAGGGCTGCAAAGCTACTCATTTTCGGGGAGGGCCTGAATTCCTCCGCACCCCAACCACCGTTCTTCCAGCAAACTAAACTCCCACCATCATTCCCCACTCGGTTAGCTGAGCACCCAGACTCTACCCTCTCCCGAGTAAAGAAAGGACTACGGAGTCCGACAGTGCTGGACAGAGCCAATCTTTCCAGCTCAGCCTGCGAGAAGGCACCAAAGACGAGGACTCCAAGCTCTAGGGCTAAATTAGAGCCCTTCTCCCCAGATAAAGGAGATTTCCCCTCCCTGATTGCGTGTTCTGAAAGAGTAAAAGGGTCCCTACGATTTGCAAAAGGAGATGGAGCAAAAGCAAAAGCTATGGGGGGGTTTCCTCCCTGCCTCTCACCTGGGGCCGTCTGTGGAGCGATAACTTCGCGGAGGGAGAGGCAGAAGAGCCACGTTAGATTAAAAATAGCTTCACCCTGTGTCCCTCCAGTTTTGCTTTTGTCTTTTGCTTCTTACACCCCCCTCCTTTCCCCAGCCAAAAAGCCCTCCTCCCTCCAAAAGCCTGATCTTCCACCAGATTTGGGAAAGAGGTGACCGAAGAGAAGTGAACTTGCACAGAAGGGGTTGAGCAACACGGGCAGGCGGCGGGGGTTACTGTACCCTTGGTGCCCTCGCGTTCCCCACAGAGGGTAGGTTTGGGGCTAGGGCTGCAGAGCCCAGGAGCTCCCGGCCGGCCCAAGCCGGTGTCGTGCACCCGGAGCGAGTCCTCGCCTCGCCTCGCCTCAGCCAGACAACTGTTGCTGCCTTGAAGGAGCCACTGCTGCGGCACAGCGGCCGGGATGCCCACACCGGGCTGGGGCGGCCCACTTTCTCTCCGGGCCACGGGGCTTGCCCAGAGGGGTGTCTTATTTCGGGTGGGTGGGATCGGAGGAAAGGACCCCCTCCCCTTCCCCTTCACAATGAGTGAGAATCTGTGGCTTTCTGTCTGTCTTTCCTTCCCTGCTTGGGATGGTTGCCTCAGCCTGAGGCCAGTGGAAGCTGATTCACCCCTTTCTCTCCACTTTGCCTTTGCTGAGGAAGGTCGGCAAGAGGGGGGTGGTGCTGGTGGTGGAATAAATCTCTTTGAACCCTCAAACTGCTAATACATCCCTTTTGAAAAAAAGCCACGTCACGAGTTAACCAGGGGCCTGATGGAAACTTCCAAGCATTTGCATCTGATGCCAAGCCCTAGAGCCTCTATAGGGAAGGCAGGGGGGCAGCTGAGACCCTTCCCCATCCCAATCTGCTTCTCCCTGGGGAGTGGGAAGTGTCCAGGAAGCTGCTAGGGGGACTTGGTCCCTGGAGCCCAGTCAACTAGCTTAGCTTTTGCCTGCGTTAGAAAACCAGACCACCTCCACAGCTGAGGAAAGGGTGAAGGCACCCCAGAGCCCCCTCACCACGTGGTGCCCTCTAGTGGCTAGGCCAGGCTAGGGGCTTCTGCATGCTGCCCCCACAGGCTCACGTTTGGCTGCTCTGCATCTGTATTGCCCTCTCTCTGGGCACCCTCCCTTACCCGAGGCCAGGAACAGGGTTCCTCCCTTTGCCTGGCCTTTTCTTCCCTTCTGTCCTCATTCCATTCTCTGGTTGCTTTGAGTCTCTCTGCCTCCGACTGGAGACAAAGGCAGGGGTTGAGTCAAAGGTTCTGGGCACAATTGCTGCAGTCTCAGATCGGGACCCTCTTCTCTGTCCCAGAGACGTCTCAAACGGGGAGGCTTTGTGGGTACCCCTGAAAAACTCTCCTCCATCAGCATCCCTGCCTCATAAGCCTTGGCCTGGATGTGCCTTTTTGTCCTTTTCTTCCCCTTTAGCATCCCCTATCCTTGATTTCCTGCAAAATGTCCCAGCCTGCAGAGTAACCAGCAGAGTAACCTTACCCATCTATTTGTCCTTTCAGGTGGTCAAACCTGCCCCAACACCAGGAGGTCTGCATGCGGGGTGGCCACTGGAGGAGGGGGTCTCAGAGGTCAGAGGAGCTGAAGGGTCTGGACAAATGAGCTCTGGAGTCGCAGGTGAGTGCGGATACCTCAGCCCACAGCCCTTTGGTCTGGACAGGCCCAAAGGGCTTCCAGACACACTCCCCACTTGGGGACTGTAGCTGCCAGGGATCCAGCATTGGGGGCTGTCCTCGATGGCTTAGTCTTTGGAAAAGGAAGGCACCTATCATCATAGTCATCATATGAAAGGACACAGCACCCCGTGAGGCAGGTCCCCTTCCTGTCTTATTCCCTAGCAGGACTTGAGCCATGGTGTTTGGAGGCTCCCAAACCCCAAGCGCTAAGGGGTGCAGGCCTTACCCAGTGGGCCTCACAGTTTGCTGTCCACCCCCACTTTTTGGGCTATTTCAGGCCTCTCAGGGGCTCAGGAGAGGTGCAGAGCTGGTCATGTGCTGAGTTCAGTTTCTCCAAGGAAATGAAAATATTGAGTTATGTCCCCTTAACTGGAGTTCATGTAGGACAGATAGAAGTTTCAGGTAATGGATTTTGTTTTTTTGAAGGATAACGCATTAAACTCTAAATACATTTACTTTTTCTATTAACCAGCAAAATCCTTTGCTACGGAGCTTTTGTTTAGCTGCCTTTCTGAGCTTCTGTGTCATACTGTGATTCTCATTGGGGAATTCAGTTCAGTGCTTGGCAGAGGATTTTGAACCCCCAGGGCTGTTAGATTTGTGAGGAAGGGAGAAACCAAGCTACCTGGCTAATCCTTGGATGTTATGTGAACAAAATATAGGACGCTGTTAGCAATCTTAGATGAAAACTTGAGGCTCATGGCAGAACTTAGGCACATTCCGTGGAAGACCTTCAGAGCATTAAAAAACAGACCTATTTGCTCTGTTAATTAAATGACTGCCACGTGGATCCTGTGAAATGTTTACATATTGAGAGTGGAACTCAAATAATAAATAAATTGACTGGAATCCTCTACAATCCCCACCTTATAAACTGAAGGGAAGGTCTTCAAATCATTGGCTGAACCTATCTTTTTTAAAATTCCCCTTTTCAATGTAAGAATCTGTCTTAGAGCAATAAGGTTGCTGTTCATTCCAAGAGATTAACACCTCTCCCTTGCCCCCTTTAATGTATATTTCAATTGCAAGAGAAATTTCAGAGAATAATATTTGGTGGGGGGGTCAGGTTATTTTGGCCAAAGTGTACCTCTTCTGGTCATGTTTGAAAAATACCGTCGCTGGGTTGAATCTCAAACTTAGATGTAATATGTAGCATGCAATGTAATATGTAGCTGAAAAGATCTATAGAGAATATATAAACTGAAACCTTTGTTTTATAAATCAAAAGACAGAGGTTGAGAGAGGCTAAGTGATTTATCAAGGTCACACAGCTGGGTTTGAACCCAGGTTGTTTTTTGTCCACTCTAGATTCTTTCTTTTTTCACTAAATATTTTATACCACTACCAAATAGAACAGATAATCCATAAACACAACCCAAGGCCTTGTAACAGATGCCCTTCCAAAATGATCTGTGTTTATGATGCCAGGGTTTGAAGAAGAGTTTACAGAAAGTTTCTTCTGTAAGCAATTAGCATTCTGGGGGTATTGTTAAGAACAGCTCTCATCTCTTGTCTGTGACATGGCCTAGACCCCAGAGCCTTCACGTTGGCTTCAGTTTGCTGAGGAAGTCATCAGCACAAGAAATCTGCTGTGTCACAGAATCTGGTCTCTTTCAAAGTCTCCCCCAGGAGCAGCTCTGTGAAGCCTAGACCCCTCTCCCGATTACTCTCCTCTGGGTGGCAGTTAGAGTCTCATCCTTCTTGCCTGCTGGGTTTGCTCGTGAACTGTTAGGAGGGTAGGAAGACCTGCTTTGAATTCTTTCAGGGTTTTCTAATTACTTTACAAGCAAGGAAGGCCCTTAAAAGGGGCTTTCAGACCAAACGACCTATCTGTTTGATCCTTGTGCCTTGGTTATCTTTTAGAATGCTGCAGGTCACCTGCTCATAGGACAGTCACTTGGTTTGATCGGTTTTAAGCTTAAGATGTCCTCATCTGTAAAATGGGGATAATAATAGCAACCATAACATTCTGGTGAGGATTAAATGAGAGAATGCGTAAAAAGTGTTTTGTATTTTGTCAGTGCTCAGTAAATGTTAGTTGTCATTATTATTGCTATTAGTATTATAGGTTTTTTTTTCTGTTTGACACACATAGCAACGTCATACAAGGCTTAGATCATACAATCAGCAGTTATAGGACCAGAGCTAGTCCCTGAATGCCAGATAAAAGATAATCTTTTCTGGAAGCGTCTGTCCATTTGCTCTATAGCCTGATCTAACTTCACTGTTTTAGCTTTACATATTTCCATCAATAACAGCCATTTCATTGCCATATTAATCATGTCCTCAACACGTAGGAATGGTAGCCATGCTGTGTGTGCTACCACAAACAAATTATTCTGGTGACCTTTTTCATAGACTCTCCCGCGGTTTGTTCCCCAACCCCGTCCTTGGGTCGTGCACTAGCTGGCAGCTTCTAACTAGGAAATGAGATTTGTTTCTCTGCTTAAAAAGAAATGGATTGGGAGGAAGAAAATGAAATGGAATGAAAGACATGATTAGGTTAAAAAGTAAAACAAGACTAACTAGCAGTGGAGAGAGTTAAAAGAGTTGATTCAATCTAGTCCTGACTACTTAGGCTCATGACCTCCAAGATGATCCCTTCTAGGCCTCAGTTTCTCCATCTGTAAAATTAGGTACATTAGAGCTCAGACCCTTCAATCAGTCATTTATTCAACAAATGTCAAATGTTTTTTCAACAAATGTTTATTGAGTCCTTACTATATATCAGACCTTATTGTAGGCATTGGAGATATAAATAAATTTTTCTCTCTTTGGTGACCTAATGAAGCTATAGACTTTCCTCCCAGAAAAACAAAACAAGAAAAGAAAAGAAAAAGAAAAAACAACTCTACAGATACCCATAGATACTGTACATACAGTTTCAAGGAGTTCATGACCTCCCTAGGTTCAAATTAAAATTTTAATCCAGTTAGTCTCTAAGGCCTACATTTTACAATATTAAGGTTTGAAACTTAGGTTGCACCATCAAATCTTGATTTCTAGCTGCACCTCACTTTTTCTTCCCCCAGTAGCATTCTGTTGCATTTTCATTACACATTTTGGTCCTTCTTTTTTGAGAACAAATATTTGGAACTTAGTTAACACTTAGCAAATGGCGAGAATAAATGTTGAACGGAACACGAGTAACTGAAAGGCAAGGCAGGCATGGGACTGAGGACAGAAGCAGATGAGAAGTTTTCATGACCAAGCCTAGCCTGGCCCTGCAGAATTTTGAAGAGATGATTTATCTTTTAGGCTAAGTGTCCTTGGCAAAGTCTGGTGATTCCGTGGAAGGAAGAGAGGTTTGGGTTGGAGCGGCACAGTGTGAGGTCTCAGTGCCCGGGTTTATAGCAATGTCAGACTTCCTCCGGTGCTTTTGGACACCAGGGGAAATCACAGCTAGGCAGGACAGGGATTTCTTGGGAAGGAAAGGAACAGTCCACTTGTTGGATTGTTTGGGAGACTGGCCCAGTTGGGTGGGCCCGGTTGGGTTGGTGGACTGCTTCTACACAGCGCAGCAAGGGGCTTTATGGCAGGCAATACTGCTGAGTTCTTTGGTGAAGGAGAAATTGGGAGTCTTTAAAGCCCAAAATGGACGTGAAGAGGTCTGTGTGCAAAGGTTTCTTCCTTGTTCCCAGTCTTTCAGAATCCCTTTCTTCCCTTCCTGCAGGGTTCTCAGAATTCCTCTTTGTGATGACAAAGGCCTAAGTCTTACCAGTTAGGGCAAAGGGCATTTACCGACTGTGGCACCGATTAGATACTGAGGCAAACTTCACTTTCGGGGAGAGGTAGATGCCCAGGGTGCATAGCCAGTGGAAGTCACAGCTGGGAGATGACCCCAGAAGTGCAAGGCCCAGATTAGGATCTGAATTTTCGAAGATTTTGTAGTAGATTGTGGGAGGAAAGGGTGAAGTGTATGAATTCCTACTTAAGCAAGAAAGCAGCAGGTCGCTGCTGCTGAGGCTGAAGTATAGAAAAATCCATTTAAACACAAACTGGTCCTTTCTGTGTTCTCAGTGTCCACATCTGTAAAATGCAGATACTAACAGCAAGCATAAGGTTCTGGTGAGGATTAAATGAGATGATGCATAAAAAGTGTTTTGTGTTTTGTCAGTGCTCAGTAAATGTTAGTTGCCATTATTATTGCTATTAGTATTATAGGGTTTTTTTTCTGTTTGACACACATAGCAATGTCATACAAGGCTTAGATCATACAATCAGCAGTCATAGGACCAGAGCAAGTCCCTGAATGACAGATAAAAGATAATCTTTTCTGGAAGCATCTGTCCATTTGCTCCATAGCCTGCCAGTGCCCAGGATTACCCAGCTAGGAGCAAATCAGAAAAGCTGAAAGGAAAATCTTTTTCTATACTTTATGCATCCCTACACAAAGATTATCTCTGCAGTTTCATTTCCCTGTAATTCTTTTCTTTCAAGTTCCCCTTAAAATCTGTTGAATTTAATCACAAATGTTTTTGCAAATCACTCTCTTTGTACTCTTTAAAAAGTTTTTGATAGGGGAGAAAAAGCCATTTGCTTAGGATACTTGCTGTTTACTTCGGACTTTCAGCTTATATCCCATCCTAAATTTTCAGAGCTCACATGACTCCCTCCAAGGAAAGGGTGAAGGCAAAATAGAAGCGCAGGAATACATAGCCCTGTTTGTCGTCACAAGTGGTGTTTTCTTTTTCCTTTTCATACCCACAGGGTGGGGCAAAAGTAGGTTTCCAGTTGCGAGTGCGGGAAACAGTTTATTCTTGTATTATTATTTATTAATTATTGCATTATTTACTGTACAAACAACCAGAACCTACTTTTACCCTGCACTGTATTTTGTTTTCACCCTTCCCTTCTTCCAGCTTCATTTTTCATGGTCTTTTAAATCTTTTTGTCTTCTCTTCCTCCCTCCACCCCTCAAAAAACCAATCTTTGCTCTCCTCCCTTTGATCCGTTTCATTTGTCCTATCAGGCATTTCTTTCAAGTCTGGGCTGCAAATTGCAGGGGCGATTCGAGGAGGAACCTGATGTGGTCTCTGTGTTTTCTGGGTAACAGTGGGAAAAAAGGGCCAGGGCCAGATCTGTACCCTCAAACCTGTTGAGCACATTTGAGGCCTTTCCAAAGGGAAAAGGAAAGATGTTTTTGTTTATTTATTTTATTTACTTTTTATAGAAATTGGAGCCTTCTTCACAGACGTTTCAACTTTTCACCCAGAGTCTACCCATTGCTTCTATTCAGTGACTTCTCTCACTCTTTCTTTTTAAAAAATTGTAGTAAAAGCTCAGCGACATGTCAAACAAAGTTATAGAGTGGCCCTTGCCATCTCTTCTTCGCAGCCTTTTTAGGGGAGGATAAAAGCCACATAGCTTAGGGAAACAGTAACCCCTAATGGCCAGGAGCCTTGGGCTTTGAGGCCAGTTAGACCTACTTTTTACTCTCCAGTTCTGCTCTTTTCAGCTGAATACCCTTGAGTGAATTCTGTCTCTGAATCAGTTTCCTCATCTGAAAAGTGGGGGTATTCAAGTACCTGTTGCATAGGATAGTTGGGAAGATGAAATGAGAGATCAGTAAATTACTTCAGGGAGGTATTGTAGTATGGACTCAACTAATATTAACTGTTATTTTTAAGGCAGGTCCCTGCAGACCCAGGACTAGAAAAGGTCCTGGCTTAGTTGGGAAAATTGAAATAGGAATAAAGAAGTAGAAAGGTTAAGTCACTGGAGTCATAAGGTCAAAGATGAGTCTAAAGTCAAGGAGTGTCTGGCCATACCAAGATTTTCCAGAGGTTATAAATTGGACAGGGAACAAGTCTGGAGCTGAACAGATAGTGAGAACAAGAGGGAGCTTGCTCGGGGCTTCCTGTTCTCCGAGGAGAGCTGATCAGTGGAACTGTAATGACATACACCACACTGACCCTTAAATACCTCAACAGGCAAATTAACCCCGTAAGGGAGTCATAATCCCCAGGGTCAAATCATCTTTAAGGCCCAGATCTCAGGTTAGTTGAAAAAAAAATCAAGTAAAGAAATAGTTTTACTGTTTATCTAAAGGTAGAGAGTGAGTGGGGTTTTTCTTTGTTTTTGTTTTTTTTTCTTTTTTTAATTAAGGAATCTCTTTCACCTTATGAATTTGTGCCAAGAGCCCTATGTCAGGGATAAGAAAAAGCAGAAAACCTGCTTGTCAGGAGCTGGGGGTTCTATGAACCAAAATGGGTTGTCTGGAAAATTCTTTCTTTCTCAGCTGATTGAAGGGCAGTAAGTAAATTGGCAGCCTGTAAATTAATTAAAAAGGAAGCGTGAATCAGATATAGCCCTCCCAAATTTATCCTTTAGATTTCCACCGCCTCTGAGCGTTAACAGCACAGTGAATGAAATAATATTTATATAAAAAAGGACTACAGTTTTCCCCTAGTGAATTTCCTTATGCCTAACTTTCTTTTTTAATTAAATATATATCTGTGTGTTTGTGTATGTGTGTGTGTATGTATATGTTTATATAAGTGTATGCATTCACAGAAGCTGTCATTTATGAGAAAATTTTAAAAAGAAAGAAAAAATTTTTACTGATAGCTTCCTGAATTAAAATTTGCTCATTAAAATCTTAAAGAATTAAAATGAAAATGTTAAGAAAAAACATTTTTAGTCTGTAACATTAATCTAGTATTTTCATGTATTTACAGGCTTATAAAACCTCCGATTTATAGATATTTCCCTCTCAAAGTTACCCTTTAGGAAATTTATCTAGAAAAAAAACTGTTTCACAAGAAATATTTGCATTTAAATATAAAGCAGTCATGAAAACAGTTGATACCTCTTCAAATAAATATCTTTTAAATACAAATACAATCTTCTTGCTTTTTTGAGGATTAGCTATTAGCTTTTGAATTTATTTTTTCATGATGATTTAGAAGTCTGAGAGAAGAGAAAATCTTTTTAAGAGAGGGGAAACCTTTAAAATAAACTATACATTTTTTTTCATTTTATGATTGAAAATCTTTCTCAGTGAACTATCCCTCAGCTACTCTGAGATTTAACATGAAATTTTGTTTCCTTTTGTTTGTTTGCTTGCTTTCTGTAGCGTCTACAACACTAAAGATAATTTATCCCAGTAAAGATTATCATTTAACCAAAGCTCAATATTTAAGATATTTTATTTATGTATACAAAATATTCATTTTTCATATGGCATAAAATATAACTTTCTACAGAGAGATATGTAGTTTCGTTAATATGCCTGTTTTTGGGAGGTGTGCTACTTTCATCTACTATTCATAAATTCATTTCTTAATCTGAAAATAAGACCTCTTTTTTAGTTAGAAATATAATTTTTAGTCAAAAAATATTTCCAGAGACAATTTCAAACTGAAAGCATTTTTTTTTTTACTAATATAAATTTCAGGAGTTTATGCTTTAGTACTCAGTTTTATCTCTTTTTCTTATCTCTTTTTCTTTCTGTATATGCTCAGGGATTATAAAATTTTAGATTTTATAACACATCAAAATAGATTATTTTATTTATAATAGTTATAAAAGAATGGATTAAACATGATACTAAATAGGGACTGTTATTTATTTACTGCTTTGCTTTTTGGCAAAATATTTTTATTGTGGTTTTTTTTAAATGTAGGAGAGCCTTATAATAAGTTAAAGTAGTAGATTCTTACAGTTGCTTAAGGAGACATAGAGTAAAATGAAATGGAGTTTATGAAAATCTCCAGAAATTTTTATAATTCAAAAAATCACACATCCAAAAAAAAAAATGAAAACCCAGGTTACAGAATTGCTCCAAATTACATTTTTTCAAAATTTTACAAATCTTTGTTTCTCATACCTTGTATCATAACCACCAACCTGTTGCATTTAAATGTACTATGCCTCAGAAAAGGGAAGATGAGACATGAGGTGATTAAAATGATTATATATTTATACGTCCATATTCACAAGGTTTTTCTTCATTCTTTCTGCTACCTGGTAATAATAGGCAACCTTATGGGGGAAAATATGGCTCATAGAGCTATCTTTTATTAAAATAGAGGTTTTAAGTAGTTAGGAAGGGAAGTTGATGCCTGCTAATTCTCCTTTCTCTTCAAGGGGTCAGAATTATATTTTAATATCATGTACAGTTGGAGGCTAATATATATTTACTGAAGGTAGGGAAGGACGGCTGTGATCTTAAAATATCCTCAGAGGATGAGGGAGAAATACGTCACAGCAAGGAAGTGACTCGGAGGGGACAGGGTAAAGAGAGATACAGGGAGTTTGTTCCAACATCTTAGCTGCGTGATGTTATCAGAACCTTGAAATTGTATCCTCCACATCCATCCACATGTTGGTAATTTCATTGGGTTTTTTTTTGTTTTTTTTTGCACACATGCACATATAGGCTCTATCACAAACATACGCCAGCCAATCTTTCTCACCTAGAAGGTAGAACTTAACCATTTGTATCCGAAGGTATCCTAATGTTAAAACATAGTCATGCTGGCTGACTAGTATACTGGAAAATATGGGTTCCTCAGTTTCACTTAAAATTAAAGTAGAGTCTGCCACATAAATAAACTAAATATTGACATTATTTTGACATAGGATAAGTTTCTTTTTTAAGTAGGTTACCCTCAAGTCTGAAATAAACCTAGAACCCTCTTTGCCTTCTTAAAAAGACTGACTATGGATCTATGCAGTTATCAGTGTCTGACAGTCCTAAACAAAAACATCTTTAAATAAAAATTTTATCTCCAACCTTGAATATGGGGAAATCCCAATAATGATGGAGCAAAGGCACCATCTAGAATGTTTTAGCATCAGTATCATGTAAAGAAATGAATTGTCAGATTTCTTAATCCTGTGAAAAGAGAAAGAGCAGTGATTTTATTTTCTCTTTGCAAGCTACCTTGAGATCTTTAGAAGGAAAGCAATAGGTAATATAATTTAACCTCCAGTGTTGTTGTACTGCCATAATTTGCTAATGATTTTGTTATCCAAATATTGCTAATGGTCAAAAAGAAAATAATATATATAAAAGGATAATTAAAGGAAGAAAAGGTAAAAAATAAAAAGAAAAAGGAAAGAAAAAATCTGACCACAGGAAATTCAATTTAGAGGACTATTAAAGGTAGGTTTAAACACATAAGATAAATATCAAATGAAATTTTCCTCTGTGCCAATCTCCTCATGCAGGGGCATGGACACATAAACCCAAAATTTATACAGAAGAAGTATTGTTTAAATTGATATGTCAAGCTTATTTAAAACTTGACTGCTATTAAATTTGCCCATTTTATTTTGGTAAATACAGAAATCAGCATTCTCTGAAAGAGATTTCTTTATTCCAAACTAGAATCAGTATTGAAAGGGGGAAAGGTCAATTTATCCTTCACCCTGGTAACTGGATTAAGGACTTTCTGAGTCATAAAGATGGTTAAATTTTTAAAATCTTAATTACTCCATAATGACACAATCCTTGAAAAAGTAGTAATCATTTTTAAATACCCTGAATTAAAAAAAAAAAAAACAACTTTGGGAAAGGATATTTCAGGGGGAAAAATGCTAACAATTTATACAAAACCAAACTAGCAGGTTTGACTGTATTTTATTAATATATTGAAAATATAGATTTGGAGGGAAATGTTCCTTTGGGGGAAATCTGCAGTAAATAAAATACTTTAGAAAGACATTGAATGTAGTGAAAAAATACTCGTAAAAAGATAATAAAATATAGGAGGAAGTTGAGTCTTAAAAATATTTTATTGAATTTTTTGCTTAAAATTCTATTAATTGATTCGGTTTTGTTTTTTTGAAAATTGTGTTGATTTAACAACCTCAATCTCTAAACTGTGCTCCTCCTAGATTGGCTTGGCTTGGCCTTCTCAGAGCTGAGAACTGACTGTATTTAGCTGGAAGCTCCCTACCTTCTAAGAGCCCTTCTGCATCTCCCAAGTTTGCACTAAAAATGTACTTTACTGGGGAATATACACTATTCCTTGTTTTCCTTTTCCCTTTCCTTTCTGGATATTTTCTTTTTCTTCAGTATTTTACGTCATACTACCCCCCACCTTGCCCAAAAGTACCCAATAAAATTTTTTGTTTTGTTTTGGTCTCCTTTTTTTTCCTGTCTTATTTTTTTTTAAGATTTTTTCCCTCCCGCAGAACAAATATCTTTTACTTACAGCAAAGTAATAGTATTTATATAGCCAGGGCCTTTTTATTGGGACCACTATAGCATTTCTACATTGGAGACCCATTATTAGGCAACTTTGGGTAAAACAATCTTGGTGGAAATATCAGAACTGCACAAAGTAAACATTGGTTATTAACAAAGGTGTCAGTCTGACCCTGACCCTAGCAATGCCAAAGGGTTTGTTTATTTATGATTTTCTCCGGCAGAAGGGAAAGGACTCTGTGTGTCCTTGGGGAAGTGGAAATGTGTGGTGGGCCCCACCAAAATCAAGCTGATGGTTGCCAGGTTTATGCTGCAATATCTGTAAACTGCATCTTTCACCCAAGCCTACCTGAGGGGAGGGATAGTCCAGTGCAGTGGGTGGCTTTGAAAGCAAGAGCTAAATGCAGATCAGCTGGTGATTAAGAAGTGAAGTGATAAGCGTCCATTGATTATCTGACAAAAATCAATTGTTACATGCTTCCTCTCCCCCTGCAGAAGTTGATGCAACACTGTTGATTTATTTATTCATTTATTCAACAAGATCCTTCTGGATGATTAGTCAGATGTTAGATGTAAATGAAGAGAACTTACTCGTTAATGTTCTATTGGTCTGTGGGTTTTTTATGAGATTCTCCAACTGTAAGATAAAAGTATTTAAAATTAACCTTTATTAGTTTCCTTTTAACAACAACAACAGCAAATATGGTAACCCCTAATGGGGAGTAGCCAAGTGATGTTTTTACTCTTTAGGCATTCATTTGGATAAATTAAAAAATTTCTTGAAAATATACTTTCATGGAATGGATTGACAGCTTTCCACTTCTCTCTCAGATGCACGCGCAGAGAAAACGTTCACAGGGCACACACACACACAGAGAAGAAGAGAGACACCTGTTACCCTCTTTACACAGTGGTCCATATATTTTGGCGTTTACAGTTTGGCCTGAAGAAAGAGCAGATTCCCAAGGCATTTTGTATAGGCTTATCAACATAGAATCTTAGGATTTCATGGAACTGTTAGGGACCCTTGAGACCATGCAGCCCAAATTCCTCAAACTCCTCATTTTACACAAGTTGAAACTGAGGCAGAGTGGGGGGTACCATTTTGCTTCAAATCCACAGACAATTAATGATAGCTCTGGAATTAGAACCAGCTAGTTGAATGATGTCTGGCTCTGGGCAGAAAAGAGATGGAATTTTCTGAGTTCCTGGGTGGGGCAGAGGAGAACAAGCATTAAAAAAATGGTGCCCTGGTGCCCTTTTCTGGTTAGGAGATTTTTCTAAAACAGGCTTATCAAAGACTAAATAATTGTCACCCTTACTCTAGGCCATCCAGCCGAATGGATCAACCTAACCCTTTTTCTCTTTTCTTTCAAGTCTCCTAAAGGAGACACAGTAATCTTTTCGTAGAGTAACACAACCAACATTTATGAACACCTGAAAAGTGTGAACACTCTGCTACGTATTAGAAACAGAAGGATAGATTAGATGATATCTATGAAGGCGCCCGGCACCGCAGTAGATGTTCAATAAATGTTCATTCACTTCCTACCTATAAGGACAGGTTTCAATCAAGACAGATTTAAACAGCAACGAATAGAAGGCAACATGAATGAAGTCTAACTAAGGTCACAACAAATTGCTGTGGCGCTGACAGGAAGGGATGCTAATTTTGAGGGGAGCTGTGCCTTGTAAGACGAGTAGGGTTTTGCTTGAAAGATAATGAGTAAAGGCATGTCTGGCTATGGGAATGTCACAGTAAAGGTCTGAAGTGGTGGGTGCATGGTGTATTCTGGAAATGTCAGGCCATATAGCAGATCAATGGGTGGATGCAATGATGAAGAGGAAACGAAAGCTATAAAGAGAGGGGCCAGATCGTAGAGGAAGTTGAATGCAGAGGACTATGTACTAAATTTTGAAGGTATTGCAGAGGCACTGAAGGCTTTCAGCTAGGGGGTTGATCTGTGGTGACAGTATTAGAGAGTGGTTTAGAAGAGCAAGAACATGGAAACCGAGCTGGCTCCAATTAGGTTTGGTCATTAGGAAAGACCTGCTTTTTTGGTATTGCTTCAAAGGAAGCCAAGATATTGTTTGTGGCAGTGCTGGATGGAAACTCGATTAGGGTGACACCATTTATGTGATTGGGAGTCTGGTGGTCTGAGGAGTTACATGGGCCTCAGCGAAGCTTCCCTGTAGAACTCAGAGCACCCAGTACCAGTCAACACCCTCCAAGAAGCAGCCAAGTTACTGGGCATGGTGTGTGTGTGTGTGTGTGTGTGTGTGTGTGTGATACAGTGTTCCTCCTGGGTGGAAAAGGCTCGTGGCTTGGGTGAGAGAAGGGTGTTCAAATGTCCAGCGTCTTTGCCCAGAGGTATGTTACATGTGCCCTGTGTCTGGTCTCCTGGGTCACCGATGCTCCTTTTGAACTGCATCTGCTGATAAAGTGGCACCTCCTTCCCTAGGATTCTCCCTCTAGGAAAGGATGAATTTCTTGGGCTGGGGTCTTTCCCCGTCCAAACCTGATCTCAGTAAATTTGACTCGTTCCTGTCACGTCCCCATTTCTGTCCATGCCAGTCCATGCCGGTAGGAAAATGTCTTTCTGGGGGAGCCAGACCTTTCTTCTACTTCACCCCACCCTGCAGCTCTCTTCCCTTCTGGCTCTGGGCTCTTGGATTTTTAAAAAAAGATTTTATTTATTTATTTTTAGAGCGATGGAAAGGGAGAGAGAAGGAGAGGGAGAGAAACATCAATGTGTGAGAGATACATTGACTGGTTTCCTCTTACATGCCCTCAAACAGGGACCTGGCCCACAACCCAGGTATGTACCCTGACTGGGAATTGAACCGGCGACCCTTTGGTTCACAGTCCGATGCTCAATCTACCGAGCCACACCAGCCAGGACTTTACTCTGTTCTCTTGCACCCTGTGCCTGCCTAGTTTCCCCTTCTGCTCCTTAGTACTCACATTTTTTGCCCCTAAGCCCTCTTCCTCTCAGTGCTCTTGCCCTTCCTTTCGAAACTTTTCCCACACATGCATTTCAGGTGTCTCAGTATTGTGCCTTCCATGTCAGGGCGAGGCGTGACAAGTGAGGCAAGGGAAACCCCTTCTGGGCGTGCAGACAGGACTCGGCAAGATGTCAGAATGATGTAGGATCACCAGACGAGGAGGTAGAGTGTGTGTGTGGAGGTGGGACTTTGATGTCACATCTACACAACTACTCACTGGTATATATGTCTAGAGAAGGAGGTATACTTCACGGCACAGACCCAAAACTGGATGTTTAAAAATCTGGGTCTAATTTCTAATATCACTTTGGACAATTTAATGATTTTGGAATGGAATCTCTTTGTTAGTAAATACCACATATAATCTCATTTTATGTTTTATAATATTATTTTTCTGCTCATATATACATCTATCCAGTGTGGATAAAAATTCTTTGCATTGCTGTTCCCCTAATGGTAATGATGGTTATTTCCAGATAGGAAGATTTGGTGGGATTTTCTAAAAACTTTCTCTTTGATGCTTTTATGCACTGCTTAGATTCTTAATAGGAAATTAGAATACCAGAATGGAATGAATGATGGCTCAGATCACAGCAACCTATGTGTCTCTTAGTGCTTAATCTTTTTCTTTTTCTGGTATATATTTTTACCAAATAACAGAGGAGGAGATTTTATTTTACTTTAATTTTTTTTCCATGGAAAAAAACCCCTTGTTTATTTGATTAAACAAGTATAAAATAAGCTGCCTAGGAATAATTTTAAAGTTCAAAGAGACACCAAGTTTGTTTTATAGCTGCGGTAGCTGGTCCAGCATCTCCTTGCTCCTTCTCCGGCCTCCTCTGTGGACCACAGCAATACGTTCAGAAGCCCGTTAGCTAACACAGGAGCTTTTGAACCCTTTTCCATTGGCTCTTCACCTGCTCATAGCCTGTCATGCCTGCAATCTGCCCTTTGATTCTAAATGATAGCTTCACTAGGTGGAGCAGTCTTGGCTGTAGGTCCCTGCTTTTCATGACTTTGAATATTTCTTGTCAATCCCTTCTAGCCTGCAAAGTTTCTTTTGAGAAATCAGCTGAGTCTTATGGGAATTCCCCTGTAAGTAACTACTTTTCTCTTGCTGCTTTTAAGAATCTCTCTTTATCTTTAACCTTTGGCATTTTAATTATGATGTACCTTGGAGTGGGTCTCTTTGCATCCATCTTGTTTGGGACTCTGTGCTTCCTGGACTTGCATGTCTATTTCCTTCGCCGAATTAGGGAAGTTTTTTTCATTTTTTAAAAAAGATTTCCAATTGCTTGCTCTTTCTCTTCTCCTTCTGGTACCCATATGATGCAAATGTTGGATCTCTTGAAGTTGTCCCAGGGGCTGCTTACACTCTCTTCATTTTTTTGGATTCTTTTTTCTTCTTGTTGTTCTGATTGGTTGTTTTTTGCTACCTTATGTTCCAAATCATTAACTTGAGTCTTGGCTTCATCCACTGCACTGTTGTTTCCCTGTAAATTGTTCTTTATTTCAATTAGTGTATCCTTTGTTTCTGACTGGATCTTTTTTACACTGCTGAGGTCCTCACTAAGCTCCTTGAGCATCCTTACGACCAGTGTTTTGAACTCTACATCTGATAGATTGCTCATCTCCATTTCATTTAGCTGTTTTTCTGGAGTCTTGATATGTTCTTTGATTTGGGACCTGTTTTTTGTATCCTCATTTTGGCAATATCCCTCTCTTTGTTTCTATGTATTAGGTAGAGCTGCTTTGACTCTGTGTCCTTGTAGTGTTACCTAATGTAGCCGGTGTCCTGTAGGGTCCAGTGACACACTCACCCCTGATACTTGAGCTGGATACTTGAGGTGCACTCTTTGTGTGGGCTGAGTACACCCTCCTTTTATAATTGAGCCTTGGTTGCTGTTGGCAGATCAATAGGAGAGGTTTGCCAAGGCCAGTCAGCTGCAAGGATTGTCTGTGACCACATCCCACCAACCTCCACCCGCCAGGGAGGATCAGCTGTGCATGGGCAGGGTGGTGGTGCTCTGACATGGTCTGTAGCTTTCCACTGGGTGCACTGGCCCTGGGGTTTTCCAGCTGGTGCAGGCCAAGGTCAACCCCCACCTGTGTTTTGCCCAGGGCCACCCCGCCTGAGCTGTAAAGCAATCTGAGGCGGCTGCTACCTGTGCGGGGCTTGGAGATTCCCAGGTGAAGCCGAGCTGTGAGTCTAGGCTCACTGCTGCCAGTACTGGGCCTGGGGCTCACTGAGGCCAGTTGTTGCTTGTTTGAGAGAATTTAGGAAGTTGTGCAGCATGAACCAAGACTAGCCATTCATGTGTAAAAGCAGATGGGTGGGCCTATAAATTCGGTAGGGCAGAGTCTCAGGACCTCCAAGGCAGGTCAAACAGTGTTAGCCAGGTTGATGGCGTCTCAGATATGGCACCAGCTTGTGGGCTCAGTGACTCTGTCTCAGGGAGGGTTTAGAAAAGATACAATGGCCTCTGCTCGCCTTTATGCCTGGCACTTTAGTTTCTCCCAGCATGCTATTGGTGCCTTTCAAGTTGCTACTCTGGTGCTGGAGCTCAGAGGGAGTCTGAGTAAGTGAGTCCATGTGTGTGTTCTTTAAGAGGAACTGCTTGGGTCTCCAGGAATTTCTTCCACCACCTCCATCCCTGCTGGTTTTAGCAGCCAGAAGTTGTGGGGACTTATCTTCCAGGCACTGGAACCTGGGGTTGTGGGGCCTGGTGTGGGGCTGGGACTCTTCACTCCTGGGATATCCCTCCCGAATTTTTATCCACCACACCTGGGTGTTGGAGAGCCCTTTCAGCATCTGTGCCCTCCTACCAGACTGAATGGATGTGGTTTCTTTAATTCTGTAGTTGTCAGACTTCAATTCAACTCGATTTCTGATGGCTCTGAGTGATGGCAATTCTGTATTTTAACTGTAATTTTGATGTGGTTGTGCAAAGAGGTGGGTCATGTCTGCCTACACCACTGTCTTGACCGGAAGTCAAAAACCCACTTTAAGGATTTGAGGGAAAACTTTTGCTTCTCCATTTTCCACTCAATAGATGGGATCTTCACCACCACTGCAGTGCCCACTTTAAACTGTGTCCAGAGGCAGTCGGCACCCCAGATGGGCCTGCAGATGGTTTTTGTGGCCCGCGGAGTTATTCCGGGTGTGCATATTTCCTACCTCATGTCTGCCTTGGAAAATTTTTTTAAAATGTAATACTTAGTCTAACATCAGGCAGCATGCCTGTGTTATTTTCTCCAATTCTGCATTTACCTTTCTCACACAGAAAATAAAAAAAAAAGGAAAAAAGAAACTCAACGCAGTCATGTTCTACACTTAAAAATTAAAGCATTTTGCTGACCAGGCATGACAGGTAATGAACAGTATTAAATAAGATTCATAAAAAAAAAACAAAACCCTAACAATCCTCCCACCCCCAGGAGTATACCTAACATGCTAGTTAAAGACAACATCCCTTCACTCACACACCCTTTCCCCTGCATTGAGTCAGACAAGATTGCGCATGTTCAGGGTGGTATGGCCGTAGACTTACAGGCATTGATTCAGAGGAGTCTTTAAAAGTCCCTTCCAGCTTCCCAAGTCCGTGATTATAACTTTGTTTCTTTACATAAAAATCACTTGATTGTTTTGACTTTTAGAGATAATTTAAGCTTAAAAGAGAATACTTCGTGACCTAAAAGATTTCCTAAGCACATATAAATAGAACAGTGGATGGAGGGATGGACGGATAGGTGGGTGGGTGGATGGATGGATCAATGACTATAGACACTCAAGATATTATTACGTACAAAATGAGATCATACTGCTACTTTTAAACACAATTAATACATTTCATTTTTACTCAGACTAAAAGAAGAAAAAATATTGAGGGAATTATTAACTTCAAATAAACATTTCTTTATCAAGAGAACTATCATTTAAAAAAAAAATCCCTTGTAATGTTAAGAAGAGATGATGAAGTACCTTAACAGGTTGTAGTCATATTTTTTACCCTAAATGATTCCATTTTTGGCAGTATTGATTTCTTCCCTGCCACGCAAGCACTCTTTTTATTCCTCCCACCCTTTCTCCCTTATTTTGATTTTTATTGTTATATCACTTACATTATTTTGTTATTGTTATTTAGTTATATTATTTGTACATTATCAAGTTTTGTATTATTTCTGTGGCCATAATTCATAGCTATTGTCTGATATGTGTTTTTTTATTGTATTCTTTTTACCACAGCTTCTCCATCCTTGAGTTCTTTTTTGGATTTATTATTTAATTGGCTGGATGTTATTGTAAACATTTTTTTCTTCTAAATAATTCATCGGTACTGTTTCATTGAATTTTTTATACGTGTTGCCTTTATATTTGAATAAGCATACTATTCTTGGGTCACACTTTATTTCTAAAAATCTATGTGGTTATTTCTCCCTTCTTTCTGACTTTGAATACTTCTGTGGAGAAGGCTGTCAGCATGATTATTTCCTATTATTGGTGATTTACATTTTCTGTCTGAATGTTTGAAAAGTTAATTTTTAATCCTTGATGTTATATTTTTGCATTGTGAGTTTTACATTCAATTTTTCTAGAACCCAGCATGCGCTTTTCAATAGACAGATATAGTTCTATCTGGCTTAATATGATTAGTTGTAAGACCTTCCCAAGTTACCTAATCTCTTTATGCCTCAGTTTCTTTACCTGTGAAATGTAAACAGTTATGTTCACCTGAGAGAATTGTTGGGATAACTGGAGTCAGCATATGTAAAGCGTGTAGAATAGAGTCCGATACATAATAAACACTATTTTAAAGGTTGCTTTTTTTAAGGGAAATTTTCTTGTATTAGGTCTTTTCATACTTTTTTGGGCTTTATTTGTTGAGTTTGCTGCACTAAAGATATCCGTTACTGTTGTTATTCTTGCGTAGCTTTATCCTCCATGTCTATTGGCTTCTCCCTGATTTGCTTTTCTTTTTAATATGTGTACATGTTGATTACTTGAATCCTTTATCCTGTAAATGTAATTTATTTTCAACTGTGTCTATTCTGTCCCTTGGTATTTTTATTTATATGTTAACTTTTTAACACTATTCGTTTGGCATTCATTGTTTCCTTAGACCTATTTCTTTTATCATCTCTTCTTGTTGTTTTTATCATCTTATGAAGCCATGTTGTTAATTAGATGTTTTCTTTCATTAAATGCACAGGTGAAGAGTTTTTCTTCTCTTCCTTGAGTTATATTTTCTAGGCTGGCTATTTGTGTGTCTTTTTCACACTATGTTCGTGTGTGTGTGTGTGTGTGTGTGTGTGTGTGTTGTATATGCTTGGCATTGGTGCCATTCCTTTTTTTTAACTGAGGTATAATTGACATATAACATTATATTAGTTTCATATGCCGATTTGATATTTGTATATTATTTCTTTTTATCTTGAACATATATACTCACAGTATATTTTCTATCTATTTACTCTTATAGTATTAGTGAGGTCTTGACTATCATCTCACGGTATCATTTGTTCTTCCTTACAGTCTACCCTTTAAGAGCTATGCCATGTTTTCTATAGCCTGAGGACAAGTTGGAAGGGAGGCGTCACCTGAGGCAGGCTTTGTTAGGCAGCTTAGGCTGTACGCCCCCTTCAGGGATTTTGTCAGTGGTCCTGTGGCAGAGCGCCCACCCTCTGGTTTGGGTGGGGAGTGGATCTCCTTTTGATGGACAGATAATCTGTGTGCCGTTCAGGCCAGAGCCCTGGAGGCCCCACTTTGCCAGAGGCAGCCTCCTTGTCTGCTTCCTGTGTTTCTCTCAGGCAGCTGTCTGCAGCCGTTGCCACGACTTCTCAGTGAAGAAGAAAAACACCAGGGCGTCCTCCGTTTGCTTCTCACCAGGTTTGGAGTTTAGAGTGAGAATTCTCATGATTTGGCCAAATCGATCACTGGAGCTTTGAAGTCAGAATGTAGTTAGGAGACCTACTTTCTGTGGCCTGACTCCCCCCAAATTGATGTCTCCTTTTTAGCTACCTCTTACTTTCTGAGCCTTACTTATAGCATTGGCTGTGCCCATTTCCTTGTTATTTGCTACTAGAAAACTTAGTTATTTCATTAAGTATTGGGAAGGAGTTTCTGTGAGACACTTTTCTTCTTTCCTCTTAACTCAGGGTCTTTCTCTGGACTTCAATTCCATCCATCTTGCTTCAGTCTCTCAGAAATATAGGCATGGGCAAAAGGAGGTTTACAGTTGTTCGTATGAAAAATAATATGATAATAAATAATAATACAAGAATAAACTGTTTCATGTACTCACAGCTGTAAAACTACATTTGCCCACCCCTATATTAAGGAGCTGATAGTACAATTAAAAAACTTTTATGGAATTATATTTAGTTACAGAATTAATACATGCTCATTGTAACAAGTTCAATAATAAAAGGATGTATAATTACAAAGTTCACGTTTGCCTCCCAGCAAGTGCCCCATTGCCATTTTTGTGAGGTAACACCTTGGGTAATGTCTTTAAAAACACAAGAACCCTTTAGAATCAAGGTACAACGTGAATCCATTGTACCGATAATGCGTACACATAAACTTGGCCCTTTTGTACAACTAGTTAACTAGATGGGATGTTCCCAGGGTGGTCTTGGGAGATATTGGGAGATAATAGCTTGAAGAAGAGAGTAGTAAGCTCCCTCAGAGCAGGGACTTGTTCCCCCCATCTACTGCCCCAACACAGTGTCTAGCACGTGGTAATACTCAGTACATTTTTGTTTCATAAATAAGCAAATGAATAAACAGCAGGCCTCAAGCATTCTTGTTTTGAAAGGCATTTGTACCATTTGTCTCCAGCAGCTCGGGTTTGGCAGTAACAGGTTCATGCTGATGACTAAGCCATCAGAAAGATGAAGTGATATTAATTTCAGGGGTACAACATAATCTTATATATGTACAATATATATTGCGAAATGATTACCACAGTAACGTCCATTATTACACATAGTTACACATTTTTTTCTTGTGACAAGAACTTTTAAGATCCACTTTCCCAGCAACTCTCAAGTGTACAATACAGCATTATGAACTATGGTCACCATGTCGTCCATTCCTAGGACTTATTTATAAGTGGAGGTTTGTAACTTTTAACCACCTTTACCTGTTTTGCCCACCCACCAACTCCCACCTCTGTCTATGAGCTGGTTGGGTTTTTTTAAGATGCCACAGATAAGTGAGGTCATACAGTATGTCTTTCTCTTTCTGACTTCTTTCATTTAGCATAATGCCCTCAAGGTCCATTCATGTTGTTGCAGTGGCAGGATTTACTTCTTGTTTATGGCCAAATAATATTCCAGTGTATATGTATACCACATCTTCTTTATCCATTCACCTATCAGTGGGCATTTAGGTCTCTTCCATATCTTGGCTATTATAAAAAATGCTCCAATACACATGCAGGTGCAGATATCTTTTTGTATTAGTGTTTTCATCTCCTTTAAAATACCCAGCAGTGGAATTGCTGAGTCATATGGCAGCTGTACCTTTAATTTTTTGAGGAACCTCCACACTGTTTTCCACAGTGGCTACACCAATTTACATTCCCACCAACAGTGCCCGAGGCTTCTTTTGACCTCTACATTTTCACCAACACTTGTTATTTCTATTTAATCATAGCCATTCTAACAGGTGTGAGGTCGTATCTCACTGCGGCTTTGGTGTGCGTTTCCCGGATGATGTGATGCTGAGCATCTTCCCAGTTGCCGTCTGTATCTCTTCTCTGGAAAAATGTCTCCTCAGATCTTCTACCCATTTTTTAAATTGAACTGTTTGGGTTATTGAGTTGCATGACATATACATTTTTAAAAGGTAAAAATAACATTTTCTTAATTTAATGAGCAATGTTTTTTCTTTGGAAAAAGTTGGAAAACACGTTTAATCGAAACAAAAAAAAAAAAAGCCCAGAATCTTACCACTCAGAGATAGTACCTTAGTGTGTGCATCTGTGTATAGTTTGTTTGTTTTATAAAAACAGGCTCAAATATGCATTTTTCACACAATGGATTGAGAACATTTTTTCATGTAATATGTGTTCACCACAACACAATTTTAAGAAGCTAAGTAGAACTATAATGCATGCATGCCTCATGACATCTTTAACCAATCCCTTATTGTTGGAAAATTTTCAACTCAGAAAAAGTATTTTTGGCTATTGTTGGTAATGCAGCGATGAAAATATTTGTAGCTAAATCTTTGTGAAGATCTCTAATTATTTCTGAGGCTAAATTATTGCCAAATTGCTTTTCAGAAAAGTTGTTCCAATAGTGAAGCACTTTGCAAGGCCTTACATTAAAAGCAGCTGAAATGAGAGTTAAAGCAAGGGGCCGGGAGGATGGGGAGGCTGTATAAGTGGGCCTGCTTCAGCTACCTGAGAAAGTCCTTCTCCTGAAGGATCTCTCATTTCCAAATAAAGCCAGATGTGTAAGGTCCTGCAAGTTCACTAAGGAAGGCCTCAAAGAGCTGGTTTTTGTGTTTTATTTCCTTTCTCTGCCTATTCCCCACTCAGTGTGTAGGAGGTTTGAGAGCAGTGGATTGGAGATAAAACCCGAAGCCGTGTTCTGTCTCTGCTGCATGCTGTGTGATATTGGGAAATCCTATGACTCCTCCGAGTCTCACTTTTCCTCATCATTAAAATGGGAATAATAGCATTTTCCCTTACTGCCTCACAGGGGCCCTTGGAGGCTTAGACTCTCAAAATAGGAGAGATAGTGTAAGTACAACAGCTTTTTGGAACAGTGAAAGCCTTTACACGTGAAGCTATGATGAATATAATGCAGTATAGACTTAATCTCTTATAGACCCTGCACCCTGGTCAGGGAAGACAGCCACCAACTTGGCAAGGAGGCATAGATTCTAATCCTAGATCTGCTACTAACTACTCCTGACAGTTTAAGCAAGTCATTTTCTCTTTCTGAGACTATTTTCCCATTTGTAAAATGAGACGGTTGGACCATATGACTTCTGTCATCAAGATTTTGATATAGTCCTTACTAGCAACCCTTAGATAGACTCAGGACAGGAATTATCTGGAAAGCATAAGTCCGTTACCTGCGGCCACATGTTTTCATCTGTTTCTTTCTGCAAGGCTGGTAGCATGGGAACAAATAAGAGTCATAGTTCCTAATTATTGCTAGAAGGGAAAATTTGGAATATGGTTTCCCCAACCCTTTTCCTTTAAAGGATTCCTTTCTCAATGTATTTCTCTCTTTTAGTCACTTGGGTTGTTCTCTTCTTGTTTGGTTAGGTTGATTCAGATATAAAGGGATTAAAAAAATCGTTTGGCATCACAGAGACCCAGCATAAAACTGAGTTCCTTACTATGCGTTGAGATCTTTGAAACCAGGGGTCTCTTATGTATCTTCCTATCTCCAGCATCTGACATAGAGTTTGGCACATAATTAGTGATTAATGACTGTTGTTATTAAAGGCAAGGTGGCAAGCAGACAGAGGTCCACAGAGTATGAGGTATCTGATTTCTAGTCGATTATTGGCTTCAGACAATTAAATCAGTAGGAGCATTAGGAAGTACTTAGAAGGTAAAGAGTACTTGGGAGGAAGGCTAGTGGAAACAGAGTTGTGGGTTGAAATTCTGGCTCTGACACTTAGTAGCAGAGTGGCCTGTACCTCAGTTTTCTCAAGTGTAAAATGGAGATGATAGAGCCTATCTTATTGTATGTGTGTGTGTGTGTATATATATGTATCCTAGTATATATATAATAGGGGCTCATTACAGAGGAGTTCCTCTTCAGGAAATGAGACATATAAGACATTCTTAGGTGTTTTCAGAGGAACATGAGCTGTAGAAGAGGCCTTTGGAAAATTTTGTTCTTGGACATTTTTAAGTTAATGCTACCAAAAAGTGATATTTTTCTCCTCCTTGCTAAGTCCATCAGTGGAAGGTGTACATGGACCTCCATGAATACAGTGGTGTATACACCCGCTCTTAATCTCTCATTAATAAATGATACCTGAGGAATATATAAGGACTTCTAGAGGAACATGGTCTTTTTGCTCCTGTGGACATAATTTTCACACTTTAGAGATGACCACGAGGCAGACAGTGAGCACATTTTCTTGGAAATTCATTAGGGGAGTTGGTGTTCCAAGAGTTTGAAATTTGGTACTTCCTAAAACTCAGTATATTTGATTTTCTGTTATCTGCATGCTGACGGCCTGTTTGATCTGTAATATGTCAAACCATGACGTCCACCCTGTCTTCTTCCTGACACATAAAACTATTCCACAGAAACCTTTGATATCTTTAATTGACTTGGTCAGGGAACACAAGTTGTTTTAATATCATTAAAAAAAAAAATAAAGCAACAACAACAAACAGTGCCAGAAAAGTAAATCTACTTTGTATGTAGATGGGATCCCAAATATTTGGCTTTTCCTGTGCTTTTGAATTAGTCATCCCATAGGGGTAATCTCATTACCCCACAGGCCAATTTCACAGTCCTTGCAGGCCAGTTCAAAAGACACTTCTTTTATGAGACCCTTCCTTCCCCCAGCTCCACATTGGTGGATGAGTTCTTGCTTAGGGCCAGTTTTGTGGCAGCTCAGCAACATTCATTTGTTTAACGAGTAAATAAAATATTACTAAGAATTTGCTGTGTAAAATTTATGTTTAACAGAGTCGTTAGTGTTTTTATTTTGTTCTGTTTTAATCCTTTAGAACTGCAGACTGCTAGATTGGGCGTGGAGCCTCCCTGATTCTGGCCTAGCAAGGATACAGATCTCCCCAGGGACCAAAACAGCTCTGGCCAGGAGCAAGTGACAGCTGGGCTGTGGCCACCACTTGCCTTCGTTACCAGCAGACTCCTCTAAGGTATCCGATTTGGGATAATTATTAAAAAGAGTAATTCATATTTTTCAGTTCCTATCATTTACCAACTACCCATTGCATATCATTTCCAACTCTGACAACAACCATTTACATTTTTTACCATTTTATGGACAAGAAACTAAGATTTAAAGAGGCTAGGTTACTTTCCCAGGGTGGCCCATTATATACAGATTCTGAGTTAACTACGTGGCATAATTTAGTCTTGCTTGGGCTCATAGGAGGTTCTTAATAAAAAGTTATTTTTATTATTACTATTATTATTCTTATTATTCTTTAAAGTGATGGTGTAGGTCTTCTAGGGAATTCCAAATCCCTTGTTCCTTCTACCGTGTCAAGGTACTTCTATCTTTTCTTTGTCTGATTCCTTTGTGGTTAAAAATAATGACACAAAAAGATAGCCACTTTCTTCGTGTCAAATTTTATAGTTCATAGAAAGGTACCTTGAAAACTAGGAAGTATTCATGAAATTTTAGGCATTAAAATTATAATTATTATTCTAATAATTATTAGAATGTTATAATATTATAACAATAATTATTATTATTGTTCTGTCATCATCAGTAGACTGTGAGTCCTACAGGGTAAGAATCTTGTCTTATTTTTTGCATCCACAGAGCAAGTATTTAGGTGATGCTTAATAAATAGATTGCACGTAGCACAATTGTATTTACTTGCTTTAAGAGGTAGACTGGGAAAAGTTTGCGTTGGGTCTGGGCTGATCCAGAGGTAGCCTGGCTCAGCGGCAACTCAAGCAAGATAGAGAGAGATAAAGTCTAGCAAAGGAAGTAGATAATGCATAAATAGGAAAATTACTGATTGCATTGGGGAATGAAGAAAATGAAGATGGCTAAAGTGAGAGTGAAGTAGAGCAGAGCATGTGTCTGCTTTAGATAGGGTGGTTAAGAGTGGTCTCTCTGAAACCTGGGTGAAGAGCCACATTTTTAGGCCTTATTAGCCGTGGTGAAGAATTTGGTTTTAATTCCAAAGTCAATGAGCAGGCCATTGGAGGGTTTTAAGCAGAAGAATGATATGCTCTGACCTAGTCTTAATAATATCTCTTTGGCTTTCGGAGTGGGGTTAGGGGAATGGGTGAAAAAGGTGAAGGGATTAGGAAGTACAGATTGATAGTTACAGAATAGTCACGGGGATGTCAAATACAGCACAGGGAATACAGTCAGTAGTATTGTAATAACTATGTATGGGGCCAGAGGGTACTAGATTTATCAGGGTGATCACCTCAAAGGTTATATAAATGTCTAAACACTGGGTTGTACACTTGAAACTAATATTATACACACCTGTAATTGAAAAATAAAAAGTCATTATAAAAGAAAAAATGTCTCTTTGGCTACTGATGGAAGATGGATTAAAAAAAAAGCAAAAATGTAAACAGGGAGACCAATTACAAGGCAAATTAGAGATGACAGTGGGAGATGGTGAGAAGGAGGTATGTCTTTGGCATATTTTTGAGATACAGCTCGTGGGGTCTAGGTTCTCCATGCTTTCAGGACCCTGGGAATGATAGAGCATTACTTTTGCCACCCTAATTTTGTCTAGGGATAGATGCCTAATGAACAAATATTTGCATATTCAGGACCAAAATTGGAATTTTAGTGTTGGAAATGATTAACTTTTCCATTTTACAGATAAAGTGATAGAGGCAAAGATGAGTTTGACTGATCAAAGTCACCGAGCTTCTTACTGGCAAACCCAGCAATAAGGCATTTCCATTGCAGAAAACAATTCCTTCAGAGCAGTGTTCTTTGCCCTTGTTTTGGCCTAAATCCCGAAATGTCGGCTCAGAATACGAGGGAGATTTCCTGGCAGTGGACCACACGGTTATGTGGTTTGGTGACTGGTGACATGGTGAATAATGTGACTGGATCTGACCCTTGTTTCTAGTACAGTTTTCATCCATAAATAAAAATATTTTGCTTTTTTTCCCTTAAACTTTGTGGCTTTTGATTCTTTTATTTTTCCTTTATTTCCCTGACTAGGACATTCAGTACAATTTTGGGAAATGGTGAAAGCAGACATTCTTGCCTTGTTCCAGAACTTAGTTGGGTAAGGGAAGTTAGTTGTAGATTATTCATAAATGCTATTTATTTGTTTAGGGAAGTTCCCTTCATTTCTAGTTTACTAATACTAGTTGTTGTTTTTCATGAAAAATCATTGAATTTCATTAAGTTCTTTTCCTGCATACATTGAAACGATCATGTGACTGTTCTTTATTTTGTAAACATAGGGAATTATATTTATTTTCAAATATGAAACCAATATTGTACTCCAGGAATAAGCTCTCTTTGGTCCTAATATATTATCATTTGTATATACTGTGGAATTTAGTTTGCTAATATTTTATTAAATATTTTGTCTGTGTTTAAGAGAGTTATTATAATTTTCTTTTCTTGTAATGTCCTTGGCTATTACAAAGGCTATACTAGCTTCATAAAGTTAATTGGGAAATAGGCCCTCCTCCTCTATTTTCTGAAAGAATTTATATAAGATCGATATTATTATATATTTTAAATTTGGGTATAATTCACCAGTGAACCCATCTCAGCCTGGAATTTTCTTTGGAGGTTTTTAATTCTTCCTACATAGGTAAGGGTATAGGATTATTTGGATTTTCAATTTCTTCTTATATCAGTGTCTAGGACACAAATTCTATTTCAACTTAAAATTCAAATGTGTTGGCATAGAGTTGTTCATAAGAATTTTTTATTATCCTTTTAATGTTTGAAAGATCTATAGTGATGCCCCTCTTTCATTCTTTATATTGTTAATTTGTTTTTTCCTGTCTATTTCTTGATCAGTCTGCCAAAGAACATATTCATTTTTATTGATCTTTCTCAAAGAACCAATATTTGATTTTCTTGATTTTATGTTTTTTATTTTATTAATCTATGTTCTTTATTAATAATATTTTTATCCCCATGTAGTTTGGCTTTAATTTTCTCTTCTTTTTCTAGCTTCTCAAATTGTGTTTTTGAAATCTTTTTTCTCTTCTAATATAATTAAGTAAAGCTCTAAACTTCCCTCTCAGCACTGCTTTTGCTGTGTCCTTCAGGTGACTTGAAATATGTTTTCCATCTGTGATTTTTAAAAATTTTTATTTATTTCAAATTGAATGAATTTTGGGCTATTTTAGATCTCTTTTTGATGATGATTTATAATTTAATTCTTTTGTGGTCAGGTAAGATACATATATGATTTCAATTTTTGGAATCTACTGAAACTTGTTTTATGGGCCCGTATGTGTTTTCTCTTAGTGAGCATCCCCTAAGCACTTGAAAAAAGATGCATTCTGACGCTCTCGGGCCTAGTGTTCAATACATGTTAACTACACTAAGCTGATTGATAGTATTGCTCAAAGTTTGTATCTCACTAATTTTCTGTCTGCTTGTTCTATCAATTACTGGGACAGGAGAGTTCAAATCCAACAATGATTGTAGATTTGTCCATTTCTCCCTTTAGCTCCGTGCGTTTGTGCTTCATGTATTTTGAGGCACTGTTATCAGATGCATACTCATTTAGGATTATTATTTTTTTCTTAATGAATAAACTTACCATTATGAAATATCCTCTTTTATCTTTGTTCGTATTGTCCGATGTTAATATCATCTAACTTTAATATCACACTCCAGCTTTGTGATTAGTGTCTCTGCATTATATCTTTTCCCATTCTTTTTTCTTTTGACTAATCTGTTTATGTTTAAAGTGAAGCTCTTTGGCATATGTTTAAGGCTTGTTTTTGTTTCCAGGCTGACAATAACTGCTTTTTTATTGAAGTCTTTAATCAATTTACATTTAACATAATTGTTAATGGAGTTGGATTTAAGTCTACCATCTTGTTATTTGTTTTCAACTTGTCCCTCAGTCTTTGTTCCTTTTTGCCACCTTTTTAAATAATAATTCAGAATTTGTCATTACTGTTTTATCTTCTCTATGAGTTTGACTTTCATTTTTTTCTGGTTTGTCTAAGAATTATTATTTGCACTTTTATGCAAATAATAAACCTGTGAATTATTATGATGCCATTTTATGTATATTGTGAGAATTTTATAAGGTGATATTTTTATATATTTTATAAACCATACTTTTACACAATAACTTTTAAGGAATTATGAAATTAGGAAACAAAAACTTTTATATTTACCCACATATGTATATGATGCTCTTTGTGCCTTTGGTGTATTTAATTTTCCTTCAGCTTGAAAGACTGCCTTTAACATTTCTTATAGCTAGTAATCAATTAGCTTAATTTTTGTTTATCTAAACACAGTTGTTATTTTGCCTTCAATTTTTTCAAAGGTATTTTCACTGGACATAGAATTCTCAGTTGGCAAGTTTTTCTTTTATTTGTTTCAGCACTTTAAAAATATCATTCCATTGGATTTTGACTTTCATTATTTCTGATAAGAAATCAGTATTTTAAGTTTTATTCCTCTGTATGTGATTGTCTGGCTATTTTTAGAGTCTTCTGTTTCCCTTTGGCTTCAGCTATGTATCTAGGAATGGTTTTGTTTGTACCTTTGCTTGTTGAATTTTGTTAACTTTCTGATATCTCGAGGTTAATATTTTTCACCAATTGTGGGAGGAAAGTTGGTCATTGGGTCTTCAAATACTTGTTCTGACTCAATATCCCCTTCCTCACCTTCTGGGACTTCAGTCACACCTGTATTAGACCATTTTATATTGTCTCTGGGATCGATTCATTTTATTTTCATTTTTTTACATTGTGCTTCAAGTTCTTTGATTTCTTCTTTTGTAGTGTCTAATTTGCTATTAAACTCACAGAGTAAAGTTTTATTTCAGTTATAGTAACTTTATTTTATAAGTTTTATTTGGTCTTTTTTATAGTTTCTGGGTTTTTTTGTACTGATTCTTTATCTGCTCACCTATTATGTCTAGTTTGTTTTATTTAAAAAATATTTTATTTATTTATTTTTGAAGAGGGAGAGAGGAAGAGAAACATCAGTGTGTGAGGAAAACAGTAATCAGTTGCCTCTCACACACACCCCAGCCAGAGAGAAGGCCTACAACCTAGGCATATGCCGTGACTGGGAATCAAACTGGTGACCCTTTGCTTTGCAGGACTATGCTTAACCAACTGAGCCATGCCAGTCAGGGCTGTCTAGCTTGCTTTAAATTCTTGATAATTTTAAAGTCCCCTACTAATTTCAACATCTGAGCTATCTCTGGGTCCTGTTCTTTTCATTGTTTTTCCCCCTTGGTTATAGGTCACATTTTTCTGTTTCCCTACATAGCTGGTGATTTTTTTCAGTGTATACTGGACATTGTGGATTTTATGTTGTTGCAAAACTGTATTTGTCTTCCTTTGAAGAGTCTTGACTTTTGTTCTGTCAGATGTTTAACTTGCTCACAGACTAGCTTGATCCTCTTGAGGCTTGTTTCAAACGTTTTTAGGGAAAGTATAAAGTAACCCTTACTCTAGAGCTAGAATAGTCCTACTCCTAAGACTTTTTCTTTTGAGATCTCAACTGAATGTCCAGTATGCACAATGAGGTCTCTCAAATCTGGCTGGTCAGTTCTCCAACGTCTCAAAGCCCTGTGCAATCTTTGGAATCTTTGTTTAGCTCACAGTTTCTCAGTAATTATTCTCTGCCATGACTCATAGAGTCTTTTCCTTTGTATGCACAATTTAGTGTGCAGTGAAATATCCAAGGAGACTTTTATGCATATTTCGGGAGTTCTCTCTCTCTTCCTCTGTGTGTGTGTGTGTGTGCATGTGTGTGTGTGCATGTGTGTGTTTGTGTGTTGAGCCTCTTTCTCTCTGGTACTGAATACACAAATGTCAGCCATGTAAGCAACTGTGAACTCCATTCTTTACCCCATCAGCTCAGTGAGATCATTGTGCTTGGCCTCTGCTACCCCTCTATGCACCACCGCCGAGAAGGTGATTTTGGGCAGAAAGCTGAAGGCAATTATGGGGCTGACATCATGTGTTTTCCTTTTTTCAGGATCACATTCCTTTTTTGATTATTGTCTGAAGTATGAAATCTTCTGTTTCAGTTCTATATGTGTTTATAACAGGAGGAGTAGTCTGGTGCTAATTATGCCATCATGGCTGAAGTGTAAGTCTCTAGCACAACTGAGTGATTCACATTCAATTGTTCACAACCCTCCCTTTTGAATGACTGTAGTATTACCTTTGAGAAGTAGAATGTATCTGAAAAGGCATGTGAGAGAAAGATTTTTTTACAGACAAAGAGCATGGCCAAGGTCATATGCGGAATTCAAGGCGCTGTTTGCAAACTCTGGTTTAATGCTTTTCATGTAAGAATGGTTGTGCTTTTGTGTATTTGTGTGTGAGAGTACGAGTGAGAGCAAATGAGTACTAGAAGAGGAAAAAGAGAGGCCAAGTAAATATAAAAGTAGGGAAGACACACTGAATGAGTCAAAATCTTTATTTTCAAAGAATAATATTCAGCATGAAAGTAATTTAAAACTTAAAAAATTTAACTCTTCTTGCAACATTGGATAATTTTTTGGATGCCTACCATGTATCAGGTGTTGTTCTAAGTGTTTCACATATTTTCACTTGTTTAATCTTCACAACAACCCTTTGTGATATGTGCCTGCATTATCCCCATTTTACAGATTGGAAAAGTGTGAAATAAGGAGTTGGTATAAATTGCCCAAGGTGGCAATGTTAATAGATTGGAGTTGGGATTTCATTCCAGGCAGTCTGCATCCAAAACCCTATGTTTTTAACCTTTACACTGCTTTCATATCAGAGAAGGATTTTGTTAGTCTCTTCTTTATTCCCTCCCTCACTCCTCTGTCCGCTAAAAAAAAAAAATTTGATGTTAAATTTTGGTGAGCTATTAAAAAACCTCACTGGGATTTGGTGCTGGTGGGAGATGCTTGACAATTGACGAGATAGATACACTTGGTCCACAGATTTTTCACACTGGAATCTGTTGGCATCTTCCATTTCATTGACTTCAGTCACCAGTATCTCTTTTTCTAGTCAAGTGACCTTCAAGCATGGGCAAAACTTGATGAGCGGCTCAGGGAGATTTTCAATGCCTCAGCTGGACTCCTGGAGAATCCAGGTGATGATTGTGATGGCGCATCTCCCTTGAGATATGGGGAGTTGTTGGGGAAAAAAACACTTTCCTAAATTATCTGTAATTCACACTACAAGACTTTCACACCAGTCCCACTTCTGACTTAGGGGTGGTGAGGTCCCTAAGGGTGGGTAGGGATCCTCACCCAGGCTAGAGGCACTGGGTCTCTCTGGGAGTTTGTTTCCACTTCTCTACCTGAGAGTTGACAGCTCCCTGGGATGAGTCCTTTCCATGATCTTGGAGATTTCAGGAAGGAAGGAGATAACAGATTATAGGCTGTTGTTATGGCAAGATCATTTCTCTTTGGCCACCAAACAGTTGTTCCCTGAGCCATGAACCACTCTGTTCAGTGACTGTCGAACTGAACTGCATTTGAAATTCAGAGGAGAAAGTTGCGTGTGCCAAGACCAAGCCCCTGCGTCGTCTGGCGCCCAGCCGGAAGACAGCAACAAATAGGGTTGGAAACAGTGCCAGGACCCATGCCTTGCAGCTGGCGTGGACCTTCAAGTGCCCATTCCACAGACACCTTTCCACGTCACAAAATCTCATGTCCTCACAGATAGGAGGTGCCACTGTCTGTTCTCTCTGTTGTTTGCAAAGTTCCTGATTAGCAAATCAGCTCCTTTTGTATCTTTTTACATGAATTGAGCCATGTTCTAGGGTGATCATATTTTATTTGTAATGTCTAAGGAAATTGCATTAGACATTACAGTTTATGAAACAAAATAGGTGGAGTTTGCATTTGGAATGGTAACATCTTATTTACTAGGGAGACCTGAATGTGGACAGATTTACCTGCACCCATTTTAAAGCTAGAAAACTAGTGTCTCTTTTCTCTTGTCAACCACAGTTCTGTAATTATTCTATATAATTGTTATTTTTCTTTTCTTTTTGGAAGGAGTCTCCTGCTGAAGAAAGAATCTAAAGAGATGCCTAAGTTCCAGGGAATTTTCCTCTAAGACTAATAACATCAAGATAGTTTTGATTTTATTTATTTATGTTCATTATTTTTCTCCACATGAAAAAATGTCATCTTCAGAGATCCTGAGTTAGAATGTTTAGTTTTCCTTGTGCTGGTTGAAGAAGAATCTCAAACCCTGGTGTTGTTTTTTGTTTATTCCATGAAGAATTTCAGATGGTGCTTGACAACTTATACCTCCTATAAAACCAAGAAATATTTTTTACACTGTGTATATTAAAAATATCTTCCAACTGACATTTCACCAACCAAAGAAGTTGAGCCATTTTGCCCTATACATTTTTGGTTAAATATTTGAGAGCTATTGTTTTGGAATTCAACCATAGTAATAAGAGCCAACTCAAAAAATGTCCTACCGAAGGGTAAGTTAAATTTTAGCACTATTTCTACATTTATACCCCATCTTTCTTCATCTTTTAGTTCTTCCAGGACCAAAACAGAGTATCCCTCCTCTGGCAAATTGCTGGCAAAGTTCCATGCAAGAAACTCATGTTCCGTGTTGAGCTTGAAATTTTGAAACATCACCATCAGTTTCTGAGGATTCCAGGAATAGAACATAACCAGAAATTTAGGGCTAAAGAGCCTAGAACATTAACTTCTGAGATGGAATGACACTGGCTCCAAGGTTAAAAAAAGAGGACCAGAGTTTCATTGCCTGCGATTATGACGTACTCAAACATCAGTCTGGCTCAAACACGCATCAAAGACAGTCAGCCAAAGGGTAAATAAATTAAACTGAAGTGACTCAGAAAGCACCTAGGGAGCTGAGATGTGCAGCAGTAACAAGGAACTTTGTTCTTGAGAATGGCCCCACTTAGAACTCAAGGGAGAGAGCCTCGTTAGAAAACTCAAAGAACCATAGTACCCAAATGAGTTTCACTGATAAACTTCCTTAACAGACATGGAAAAGAATGTATTTATGATGATTTAAGGGGGCAGGTGTCTATATTTGGAAGTTCTGGGCACTTACCATACATTAAAGCCAAGGCATTTTCCCTTTTAAACCAACAAAATAGACAGATCATGTGTACTAAGAATATCTGTTTAAAAAGGTAGACAAAAATACACTGATGTAAAGACATTGCAACTTTCCTCAGTCTCACTTACCAGGTTACTTCTTGAACAGCTTCCTGTTGGGGCACCGAGCTACCACTGAAGCTCTCTTTGTGGAATATTTTTTCTTAGTGATTTGCTTTTATAAGTTAACCTTGTTGCATTTTCCTGTAGCAGGACAAGGTCCAGGTGTCCATTAACTTTCAAGAAGCCATCTGTGGAACACTTTGAAGTCCACTGGTTAGGAGGAAAAAGTACTTTTGTGTCCGATCAGTATGGAGGCAGAAGGTAGTTAGAAACAATGCTGAGTCACACTTTAGAAACAGCTGCGTTGCAAACAAAGTGAGAGGGCTTCATCCTTGGCTCCGAAGCAGCTAACCTGGGTCATGGCTTTTGTTACATCAAGGACACACCTCTCAATGTCTCTAAGCTTCCTGTACCTTCTCTTTAAATGTCAACATTTACTGAGTACTTACTAGGTACCGAACACTACACTCAGCACTTTTATTCATTTAAACCTCACAACAATCATATTACATCCCCACTTTACAGACTAGTAAACGAGACTCAGAAAGGCTCTGAAGCTCAAGCTTATCCAGAAAGCTTATCTATTTTACTAGAAAAGTAAGGGGACCAAGATTCAAATTCTCATCAGTCTCATTTCAGAGACTGAACTTTTCATCTCCTTGAAATGCAACTATTAATAACAGCATCGTTGACATATATCAAAAGAGACAATGTCTGTAAAAACGTCCAAGTCATATACACATGTAAGTGTTGTAATTGTCATAATGAGATCATTTAAGAAAAGGGAGGTGTAACAAATAGTTACATGACACGGTCACGGAAAAGTACTCTCAAATGCCAATACACCACCACTTACTTGCTCTATGTAAACCGACTTAGTACTTCCTGAATACATTGTTTTTCTTGACAGTACCCCATCAAAATATTAAATATGATATGTTACATAAATCAGGTATGGTGGATGAACATTCCACTTTAGATCGCATCAGGTTTTAGAAAACTGGACAAAGAGAAAAGACAAAGAGAAGCAACTCTGGTCTATTTGTTACCTCTGAGACAAGCTGCATTGGTTTGCTTATTTGTTCAAGCTATGAAGACATTTGCACAGAAATTCAGGGTGAAAACCCCAGGAACAATAATGTAGGTTACCAATAATCTAGAAAGTGTTATTTGTTTGCTGGTAGAACAAAAGAAGATCAGAGTCTATGAAACAGAGACATAATGTTCCTTAAATTACCACCACAATAAAATATACACACTCCAAGTTATTCCTATTTTCAAGTAGAAATTTAAACATACACTTACAGACAGTAAATTTAGAAACACAGTGATCAAAATGCTTTGTAGATTTACAGTTGAAAACAACCCAGACAAACAACAACACCAAAAAAAAGAAAAAAAACCCTCGATGATTTTCAGAAGATTTTATTCCGGTTCCACATGCTTTTTCTCTGAAATGTATAAAACCCGAGGATTTAGGCCCCTAAGCCAAAGTACCCTTTCCCCCCTCTGCTGGACCTGTAGGCTCCTCAGATCTGCTAAGTCCGCCTTTGAGCACTCTGCTTTGGCTGCCTGGGCTTGTCTTCTACCGTCAGAACTCTGTTGACAGGTGGTACATGAAGTAGAGAAGAAGGCTGAGGCCATTACCTCCCTTCTTTCTGTTGGCTGCGTCAGGGAGTCAACAAGAACCCTTCAGTCACCGGCAGGAAGGCCATGGCTCCCTGGACCAACCAGATGGAATCTCTTGTGCAAACAGCTTCCTAACACAATCAAACAACTGGCTTTCCTTGTTCTGGTCATCATAGTACTGATAGTACTGATTAAGCTGATTGGTTATTTTAGGGTTACGTAGACAGGTGGGGATATATAATAATAGGTAGATCAGGAGCAAAGGGACTGGGGTGAAAATGTAAATGCGTATTCTGGTTACCAGATATTGTACCTTGTGGGGAGCCTGAGGACTGAAAATTTGGAATTCACGCTTCTATCCCTTAAAAAGAAATATTTTCAGAATTTGTAGGCTTGACGATGACAACTAGATTCCCAACCAGAAATGGGGATCCTTAATCTGGTGAATGTCTTTTTTTCTCCTGAATTATTTCGCTGTTGATAGGAAAAGTCTTTCAGAGTTATAAATTTGCATCCCATTTAGTGCATGTTTAATAATCTGTTTTTATTGTAAAGAATAACATTTTCTGAAGTTGGGGCTGCACTAGAAAATCCACAGTGATTGGTCTCCATGCTTACGCGTAATCTTAGCGGATCTCCACCTGTTGAGTTGTAAAGGCTTCTCTTCTGGAAAACAAAAGCTGTCCTCAGTTGAGTCGTGGAACCCATTATGCAGCTGGTTCTCCAGTCTTTCCCCCTTTGCCCCCACACAGGAAAGCGTTTGCACCCTGAACAATCTCATGTGGTTTTATGAAGGTGCATGAGCTCAGTCCTTGGAGAGAGGTAGGTTATTTTAGGAAGGGAGATAAAGGATGAAATAGCTGAACGAGTGCACTGCACGATGATCTCTATTAGAAAATAGATTCTTACTGGGAAACATTTTTCTGGGGGGCGGTGGGTGTGGGGAAGGGAGGAAGGTCTGTAAGACTTTATTTAGGTGCGCACAAACCAAAATGGCTTAAGAAAGAACCGTTTTCAACAGACAGTCTTGTGAATTTTAACATTGGCTTGGGGTTTAACAATTCTACAAGGTTTACAACCGAAACCTTTTTTATTTTGAATTTCGTTTTTCTTTTGGTTAGCTCAACTTGACTAATGGTGAACGGGTCCCATTCGTGATCCAAAGAGTGTGTTTTCCAGCAGTCATTGTGTGGGTTTCGACAATAACTACAAGGAAAAAAAATGCTGCTCGAGTAATGCTTTAAGCCCAGTTGACTCATGAAATTCAAGAAGGTGTATGGTTTTTTTGCATCTTGTCACCAAAGCTTTACTTTCTAGGTTTTAGTCTGGAGCGAGACTAATTTATTTAAAATTGTTGAAAATGAAGGATTCCATACAAGGTCTTGCATTATCCATATAGTGGTAACAATTGTTGGAACAATAAACTGACATTTGTTACAGCTTTTGAATCAATCATATATTTTTCTCTTTCTTTTTTGCTTATTTTTCAGTTTTATTGAGATATAATTGGCATACAGCACTATGTAAGTGAAGGGATACAGCATAATGACTTGACACACATATATTACAAAATGATTACCACAGTAAGCTAACATCTGCTACCTCATATAGTTACAAAAATTTTTTTTCCTGGTGATGAGAACTTCTAGGATTTACTCTCTTAGCAACTTTCAAACATACCATACAGACAGCAGTGTTAACTGTAGTCACACTGCATTACATACTCAGTAATTATTTATCATATAATCGGGAATTTGTACCTTTTGACCACCTTCATTCAATTATGTTTTTAACTCTTTACAGTCTACTATTAGCCATTTGAAAGGATGAAGAAAGCCTTAGATTTCTTTTTTTGTATATTCCTCAGACAACATGGTTTTTTTCAAGTAGCCTGTTTTTTAATCTTATGAAATGATCAATAGCTTTTAAAAAAAAGGTTTTAGCAAAATGTAATTGAACAGATCTTACATTTAACAGGTGAAACCATTCCTGCATTCCTTTTCTTCTCCAAAAAGAGTTGCCTTTAAGTAATTACATTTAAAGAGTTACCTTTAAGCAGCAATGTGTTTAAAAAACCCAAATACCTTTTTCTTTTTATATAAAGAGGTAAAACATTTTTTATTTTTTCATAAAAACTGGGTTTTGGGGGAAAATAAGTCATGTTTACCTACAAATAAGTGCCAAATTAAGATTTGTGGTGGGGTTTTAAAAGAGAAAAAGTAAAACAGACCCTGGTAAGTTTTAAGACGTGTATATATTTCTGGGTAATGATTACTTAAAATGACCCAAGATTTTTGTAAGGCCTCAGATGCTAGCAGTCCGAGAGGTTACACATGGAAGATAGTAAGAATTACAATTCAAAATGCAGGGGAGTTTTTTTTGGTTTTTTTGTTTTTTGTTTTTTTTAAAAAGGCAGTTTTACAAATCACAGTCCTTCTAAGTCTTATTCAGTCTAGTTTCCTGTCTAGACATGCAAATTGAACTGAAGAGTTGAAGCAGTTATTCAGATAATTCAAAGGAAAAAAAAATTTCCTCACTGAAAAATAGAGATTGGAGGAGCCTGAAGTACGTGGATTGTTTGTCCTCACTGATCAGTTCACCAGATAATTCAACCTCACCCTAAGAGTTTGAAGAGGACCCTACGATTTGAGTCAGGAAGAAATTTCATGAACATTTCTTTTTTTTCCCCCCTATGCACTCAACCTTAATGAAATGTACACAAGTTATACTATAAAGAAAAAGAAAGTAAGACTCTTGGAGAATCCTCTTTCAAGAAAATCTAGTTATTTTTATGAGGACTAAAGAAATATAGTAACGATTCCCCTCTTTCCCCCAAAAAGTTTACTCAAGACTAACTTTCTAAGTACCTTTCTTTTTCAGAAGAGATTACAAATTTAACAGAAGATAAAAGAAACTCATTAAGCTCTCAGTTGGATGTGATGCCTTATGCTTCTGTTCACGTGGTATTTGTATATTCTTGTGAATTACACAATTTAAATAAAGGAATTATTACCAATGTGTCCAGTACACACTAGGGTAGTTATTGATAGATGCTAAATGAACAGGCAGACTATGAAATTATAAAGGTTCACAAATTCAAAAGTAATTACATTGATCCAGTCAGCTAAAGATACATGATCCTTTAAAAATATTTTTAAAGGAACATGCATAAAGGACCCATGGACAAAGCCAAAGGGGGTAGGATTGGGGGTGGGAGGTGGGGATGGGTGGGGCTGGGGAGAGTGGTGGGGGGTAAATGCAGACAACTGTACTTGAACAACAATAAAAAAACAAAAAAAATAAAGCTTAAGCTAAAAAAAAACCCATTATGAATATATATTTTTTAAATTTAAAGTAAATATTCACATAAAACTAGCCTGCAAATTTCAAGGTAAAAACTGGGTAGATTAATAATCCATGAATTATAGCAGATATTTAAATTAAAGCAAAATTTGAAAATCATTAATGCCAGAAATTACTACTACCTGTTATATGTCCCATTAGAAAATTGGAAGCACAATATTTAAATCAGGATTAGTTAAATGAATATAAAAAAGAAGCTTATAATTTATCTCATTTGTTCTTCAAATATAGACTTGTGGAATAGATTCAACAGAATCACATTAATTTTATTATTGCTTTAAAGAACGGTTCAGGTATACACAAAACTTAAAAGACAGTTTTACAAACAAAAATTTATCAAAACAATTTTTCCAAGTATCAGAAATGAAATGGCTATTATCTGTTTACAAAAAGCCTAAACTCTATAAAACTAGGTTGTCAAAACATAAAAAGAAAACAAAACCAAAAATTAAAAAATTTCCAAATTTAACTTTTGATTTTTTTATTACAGTTTTGTCATATTTGAAGATTTTTCCCTAGATGACATAATTAAATATTGTAAACTCTTAACATAAAACTTTTATAAAGCCTGTGGCAAAATACTGATCTTAATCACTAAATGCTAAGCTAATGGTTACTGTTTAAAATGAGGTAATTATGCTTTTTTACCTTAAGGTATTTTCAGAATTAAAGTAAAAATAGATAATTCTAAAATAATCTGAAAAACTAAATTTTGATTATTACCAAATAATCAATTGGCAATTGATTTGTAGTTCAGAAAAAAAAGAAGGTATGACTAAAATATGTTTTTTTAGGAATCATATCTTATAAATATGTTGTAAGCATGCAAGAAATTTTACCACACGTTCATCTGGATCTTATTTTAAAAGAAACAACCAAATTAGGTAAAGAAGATGTTATCCCTGCAAATAATGTTTAAATTTTGCCAAGCAGGGACATTTTGATGAAGGCTAATTGATAACTATAGAAGTCCATTGTCACTTTAGTCCTGAAATCTTTCTTTAATGATTCAAAAAGTATTAAAAATACCAAAATAAACAATTTTGGACTAATAATTAACATACG